>VMBQ01001626.1:72315-91405 GCA_007657795.1 Dreissena rostriformis | reverse complement strand
GGACATTGAGAGTTGTACATCGTTAGAGGACATTGAGAGTTGTACATCGTTAGAGGACATTGAGAGTTGTACATCGTTAGATACATTGAGAGTTGTACATCGTTAGAGGACATTTAGAGTTGTACATCGTTAGAGGACATTGAGAGTAAGTGCAGTGTATAAGAACAAAAACTCTTTTGTCAGTATTTTTGGAGTTATTGCCATTTGCTTATTTTTTGTAAGTCCTTTTTGTGTGGAGCATAACTCTGCAAGTATTATATGGATTTAAATGAAACTTCATATCATCATTGAATGGTTAAATTGGACTTGCAGCCTACAAGGACCAATAACCTCTTCAGGATTAACAGAGTTATTGCCTTATGGTAAAATTTATTGTGCAGAGCATAACTCTCTTAGTATTAAAAGTATTTGGATAAAACTGTCTGAAGATATTAAGAGTAAGTGCAGAGGTTAAGAACAACAACTGTTTTTTTCCATATTAAAAGGAGTTAGTTCCCTTTGCTTATTTTCTGTATAGTCAGTTTCTTGTGTGGAGCATAATTCTAAAAGAACTTCATTTTCTGTTATTTAATAAAAACTTGCCTGCTTTCCAATACGTTGTCAAGATTACACTTTTGGGTCTAAACTTTACTTTGGGGGCATTTAGCACTTGTTTGTATATTTTTGTTTATAACTGGATTCATTGCCCCATCATTCTATCTTCCCAGGTCACAAAGCCTATGTGAAAGGCACACCAGGGTTTGAGCGGGTGGTTGAAGCGTTTGGTCCGTCAGTTGTGGGTGAGGATGGAGAGGTCCATAGATCCACCCTCGGGAAAATCGTCTTTGGAGACAAGGTCTGTGGCCTCATTAAGCAAAATATACAACATTATGTTTGTAAACTTCCCTGATTGTAGTCAGATTCGCTGGTTTTCAGATAAAAACATCTTATCAAAGTTATTTCACTGGAAACTTAATTGACATCTTCCATGGATTATTTTTAATTGAACAGAATTTTTATGCCCCCCGTAAGGGTGGCATAAAGTGATCGCACTGTCCGTCTGTCTGTCCGTCTGTCCGTCCGTCCATCTGTCTTTCTGTCCTTCTGAAATTCTGTCAATCTTGCGTTTAGGTTTTGAAAAATGGTCATAACTTTTGCAATATTGATCATAGCAACTTGATATTTGGCATGCAAGTGTATCTCATGAAGCTGCACATTTTGAGTGGTGAAAGGTCAAGGTCATCCTTTAAGGTTAAAGGTGAAAAAAAAATCAAAAAAAAAATCAAAGCGGCGCAGTAGGGGGCATGGTTTCTGACAAACACATCTCTTGTTTTGTTATTAAAAACATATTTTAAATAACAATTTAATTACATTATTGGGTATGTGTTTTTGTATATGGATAAATTAAGCATTAAAGAATAACAAAATATGTTTTTTGAATTCTACCCAGAATATTAGTAACATTATAAAGCACCTGTATTGGTGCAGTAATTTTAGAAATCTTACGTTGAATAACGAGGACTCATGGACTTCAATGATTTTGTTACAAGGGTTTTTCCAAGCAAACACAATTTTGTTCTTTGTTGTGTAATGTAGGCGGAGCTTGAAAGGTTGAACGTCATTGTGTGGCCAGAGATAGCAAGACTGGCTAGGGAACAGATCCAGCAATACAGACAGGGTGAGTGTTCTACCACTGTGACATTGCATTTGCACTTTAACACATCGGACAAAGCAATAGGGGTATATGTTATGTTTGTATCAAAGCACTATTTTATACAAGTGTTCTTGATTCTGTTAGGCTGACACGTGCTTCTTTCAATGAATCATCAGTAAACAAATTATGAAATAGAATCTCTATTTTAATGGTTTAATAATATATAAATATTGAAAGATTTCCTTATAAATGTCTTTGTTCTGTTTCTGTTTATCACTGTGCCTATACCACATGACTTTTTATGAACAAATGAGTATTTTTTCAGTAAAGTGCAATCGCGTGTTGAACGGTTAGAAAAATGTCGGATCAGTGTGGGGACTTCATATTACAAACGCGCAGTTGCACTTTACTGAAAAAATACTTATTTGTTTAAAAAAATCATGATACCTATATAAAACTCTCACGAATGAGTGAGCTCACCACTTCATCCCATTAAAAATGGTGAAATATTTAAAAAGACATACTTAAAAATGTTATCTGGGTCGCCATAATTCTCCCAACACAGATCTTAAAGAGTCACGTGGTATAGGCACCGTGTTTATGTCCATCCATTAATATTTTTATGAAAAATTTAATGTTCAAATTATATGTTTCAAACCAAAATCGAAATTTATGCCAACATTTAAATAATGCCCTCATCTAGAGCACTGTTTATAATGGTTGTAAGTTACTTGTTAATATTAAAGGTAATTAATGGCAGTAAATCTACTCAATATAGTCTGATCATTGAAGTCATCTTTATGCTGAACTTCACCTATGTTCAACTCAGTTACATTCAGTTTTCTGAAGACAAAGAATAATAGGNAGAAAAGCGATACATATCCAGTTTTTGATATGGTAGAGTTTATATGCATGTTAATAAGGCAAATGTAACCATGACAACACAACAACGTAGGCTAGAGGCTAAGTCTAGATATTAAACAATTATCTTGACAAATCTGTGTAATGTAACAGACTGTTATTATAGCATACCATTAAATGAGTCGCGTTATGAGAAAACTGGGCAAAATGATGTGCGTAAAGTGTAATCCCAGATTAGCCTGTGCAGTCCGCACAGGCTAATCAGGGACGACACTTTTGCCTTAACTGGTTTTTCGCTAAGAAGAGACATCATTTAAACGAAAAAATTCCATAAAAGCGGAAAAAGCATTATGCCCTGTTTTCTCTGAACAGGACACATACATTTTTATGTATGCTGTATATTTTATGGAAAGTATAAAGAAGTATGAGGAAGGACATAACTTTCCTTTTGTTCGCTTTGTATTTGTTGGTAAAGAGCTAGACACTAAGTAAATACTTTGTAAACTCCTGGATGACTATGATTTAAGAAATGACTTCAAAATGGCTCTTATTTTTTGTTATTAAAGTGGCATCATAATTTTTAAAATGGCAAAAATGGGTGGCGAAAGAAAATTATTTTGAACCCAGCAAGAGCCCTGCTAGACATTTTATATGCTATAATTAGTTCCTCGCACACTATGTTCTTAATTCTTCAACCTATGCATATAACTATCTTCTAAAATGAGTACAAACAATTAATTGAGTAATGGATAAGAGAAAACAGACAATTGTTTTTTACTATAGTAAAGTTAAGTAAAGTCACATGTGATATGTTTCTATTAAAAGATTTAATCTAATTGTCGTCCAATCAGGATGTGCACATTTTGTGCCTTCAAGGTCATACTGACCATGGAGTAGTTCAAACATGGTCAAGGTTATCGTTTATATGTTCAACTTAAAAAATAAATGCTTAATCTATTTCCACCAAAATACGAAGTCATAAAAAGAACAGCATTTTCATCCATATAAGTGAAAATGAAAAATGAGAATTCTCAATCATTTCAGTGTTTATGCCATATGATTATGAATGTAATTGGGATGTTCTGAATGGTCATTGATATTTGAATGGTTACATACTGTCTCCATCTTTGTTTTTCCAATCCATAGATTAATAATAAAGATGCAGTGAATTATCTTGCACATAAAGTCACATTATTCTTAAACACCTTGATCTGTTTTGCACGTTTACAAATGTACAAGTTATTCTTTAGGTTACAGTTTGTTTTTATACCCCCATTACCATTGGTAAAGGGGCGCTCAATTACCATTGGTAATGGGGGCTATATAGGTGTCACTTTGTCGGTCCGTCCCAAAATTTCATCCGATCTTCACCAAACTTAGTCACAAGTTGTTTCTAGATGATGTCTAGGTCAAGTTTGAATATGGGTCATGCTGGGTCAAAAACTAGGTCACGGGTCTAGGTCACTTAGTGCGTTTTAAACCGAAAGTTTGTCTGGACCGTAACTATGTGATTTTACGTTAGATTTAAAAATCATTTGGCACATTTGTTCACCATCATTGGACGGAGTGTCACGCAAATGAATAACGTCGATATCTCCATGGTCAAGGTCACACTTTGAGTTCAAAGGTCAAAGGCTTGTCCAGGCCATAACTATGTCGTTCATTGTGATATTTTAAAATCATTTGGCACATTTGTTCACCATAATGGACAGTGTGTCGCGCGAAAGAATTACGTTGATATCTCCAGGGTCAAGGTTACACTTTGAGTTCAAAGGTCATAAATGGCCATAAATGAGCTTGTCCGGGCCATAACTACCTAATTGTAAGATTTTAAATTTTAAATCATTTAGCACATTTGTTCACCATCATTGGACGGTGTGTCGCGCGAAAGAATTACGGCGATATCTCCAAGGTAAAGGTCACACTTTGAGTTGAAAGGTAAAAAATGGCCATAAATGAGCTTGTCCGGGCCATAACTACATGTATGTCGTTCATTGTGAGATTTTAAAATCAATTGGCTCATTTGTTCACCATCATTGGACAGTGTCGCGCGAAAGAATTACATCGATATCTCCAGTGTCAAGGTCACACTTTGAGTTCAAAGGTCAAAAATGGCCATAAATGAGCTTGTCTGGGCCATAACTACCTAATTGTGAGATTTTAAAATCATTTGGCACATTTGTTCACCATCATTGGACGGTGTGTCGCTCGAAAGAATTACGGCGATATCTCCAAGGTAAAGGTCACACTTTGAGTTGAAAGGTAAAAAATGGTCATAAATGAGCTTGTCCGGGACATAACTACATGTATGTTGTTCATTGTGAGATTTTAAAATCAATTGGCACATTTGTTCACCATCATTGGACAGTGTGTCGCGCGAAAGAATTATGTCGATATCTCCAAGGTCAAGGTCAAAAATGGTCATAAATGAGCATGCCGGGCCATAACTATGTTGTTCATTGTGAGATTTTAAAATCATTTGGCTCATTTAATCACAATCATTGGACAATGTGTCGCGCGAAAGAATTACATCGATATCTCCAATGTCAAGGTCACACTTTGAGTTCAAAGGTAAAAAATGGCCATAAATGAGCTTGTCCTGGCCATAACTATGTTGTTGATATGTCGTTGATTGTGAGATTTTAAAATCATTTGGCACATTTGTTCACTATCATTGGACGGTGTGTCCCGCGAAAGAATTACGTTGATATCTCCAAGGTCAAGGTCACACTTTGAGTTGAAAGGTAAAAAATGGCCATAAATGAGCTTGTCCGGGCCATAACTATGTCATTCATTGTGAGATTTTAAAATGACTCTGTACATTAATTTTGTTCAGAGTCATTGGACAGCGAAAAAATTCAAGAGTTCAAAGGTCAAAATGGCCATAAATGATAATGGCATAATAATACCGGTACTTAAAAATGGTCATAAATTAGCTTCTCTTATTTTGTGAAGACAGAATGCAAAATATTCTGTGTCAAAGCAGCATGTGGGGGTATACGTCATGTCTGTGACAAAGCTCTTGTTGTTAATATGTTGTAAGATCTTTCATTTGACAAGTAACAGAGGGGGTAATCACATGACAAACAAGATGGCAAACACTAATTTTCTTAGTGGAGCTGTAATTAAGTCACTCTGTTAAGAAACTTCGCAGCGAAATAAATGTTATTGACTTTCTTTCTGATATGGCTTGAAAGTGAGCGGCGTTTTAAAAATTTATAAAAGAAGTAAAGGGTATTAAACGGGGAAAAATACATCAGCATGGACCATGCCATCTTGTTTGCCCCTCTGAGTAATCTACATAATATGAATAATTGTATTATCCAATTATTGAGAACCCTTATGAATACATGTAGGTGATTGATTTGGGTTAGCCATAATATTGAGACAAACATTATTGAATAACAATTAGTTTTTAACCATTTTAACATAAATGTGACTGTCTGGGGAAAGATTTGTCTTCAGCATTGATTTAAACAGCTGATATCCCATAATAACGCTGACAAGTTGTTAACAGCAAGTGAAAACAATCATAGGGTGGTGTAACCTGGTTTTCCAAATAAACAATGCTTTTATAATTTTGCCTACAATACACAATGTTATCATTACCGTCTTACTGGTAATGGGGTAAGCAACGTCTGTGTTTGATTTGGGCCAGGCTCATCACAGATATTCCACTTTCCCTTGTTTACCTGATAAACATTGACAGCATTTAAAGCAGAATGTTTGTGTACCGTACTGGCAGAGGTATCTCTTTGTACTAATCTTAACCTTAGAGCAATAACCAAGTATATGTAATTTAAAACTGAAGCATATGCTTGTTTCTTTAACTATGTACATGTATATCATGATAAATTACATGTCAGCATGAGCAAATAATAACATTAATTCCAATGTTACATCTGTAAAGATAACCTCCTGTTCAGAAGTCAGCCAGATTTTCTATGAGTGCGCTGCCCATTATTCATTACATGTAATTTGTCGTTAATCAGAATTTTGCATGCAGGTCACCCTTGCTTTTTTCAAATGTTTAGTTTGGCTGTTTGAAGGGATTAAATGAAGAAATAAAGTTGAAGCCAAATTCACTTCTTTAAAGCCATTGGGTAATTTGAAGTGATTGCCATATATGGGCGAATAGCAGAGAAAGCCTTGTTTTGCAGAAGTAATTATCCTTGTCTGTTATCTCAAAGTCTTGCTATTTGTCCTGATTCTAGAAACGAGACCACGGCGAAGTTTTGCTGGAGAAATGTTTCTTCCACTTGGACATCATAGAAAAGGACTACTTTGGGCTCCAGTACACGGACCACAACAATGTCACCGTAAGTTTCTGAAACTTTCAATGATAAATCACTTTCATGTCATTTAAACTATACTTTTCATATACTTACTATTATTTGATCAAATTCATGTACATACAGTGGAAAAGAAAATGCTGAATGTATTTTATTTACATACAGTGTAATAAACATTAATTTTGTAAAGTCAGCTTTAATTAAGCTCAATATAGCTGTCACAATAGTTAAATGTATGTGAGTGCGTCCGTGCATGCATCTGAGCTTGTCCAGACAATATCTTCATAATTGTCCCCTACCGGTTTCACCGGAGGGGACTTACGGTTTGCGCTCTGTCAGTCAGTCAGTCTGTCTTACTTTTCTGGATTATGCAATAACTTTAAAAGTTCTTCATATTTTTTTCATGAAACTTGAAACATGGATAGATGGCAATATGGACATTATGCTTTTCATTTCATTTTGTTCCTACATCAAAAATTCTTGTTGCTATGGCAACAAAAAATAAATAAAATCTGACAATGGTAGAGCCGGTAGAGGACATTTATTGCTTGGCAATAGTCTTGTTCAACATGTAATTTGTAAATGAAGGGTTATAATGAAAAGACATTTTGTGTGTTAGACCCATGTCCCTGGTTCAAAGGTCAAGGTCACATTTAATTGGGCTTTATACCGCTGGCAGGGATTTCAATACATTTTGAGAACCAGGAAAAAATCTGTCCTTAAAATAGCATTAATCAGGCCGTTTTAAAATCAATTGCCACATAATCCACATTGTGCATGTATATTGTATATATATGTTCACTATTTTGTAAATGTGAATGCTGAAAATAACAAAGGGATACTGCTTTTGCAGACTTTGTCATTCAAACGTCAATTTTAAAATAGCACGCCCCATGTGTCCACCTTCTTTCAAGAACAAGTTGTCCCAAGCTCAAAGGGAAAGGTCACACTTGTTTATAAAGAATAAATAATAACATTATTTTTTAACTCACCTGAGCATATAGTGCTCATAGGGAGCTTTTAGGATACTGTGTTGTTTGTGGTCTGTTAGTCTGTTTGTTCATGCATTTGATAAATTTTTTCTACTAATGACTTCGTCGCCTGATTTGCTGGGCAGATTGTTTTTTAATTTTATACGAATGTTCCTTGGGTGACTGACCCTCTTTCTTTTGTTATACCTCCATTACTTTTGGTAATGGGGGCTGTATACAGTACAGTCCACGCGTTTTCCCCAAAAAACGCGCTCCCTCTGCGGGTTTTTTCTGCTAGCGAGTGCTTCCGCGGAGGTGAAAGGCGAGGTGAACTCGCTAAAACGCTCGGCGTTCTGCCGAGTTCGCTGATACCCGCGGCGTGTTTTACTTTAGCCTAGTCGGTAAATGCAGACAATTTCCGTTCTTATCAGGAAATCGCCGCGCAACACCTCGTTAGCTACTGTGCATGCCAAACAATAAAATAAAAAATAAAATCCAGTAATAATCCAACAAGACACCATAATTTAAGACGAATGTCTTTCGAATTTCGTAAACATGCGGAACCCATTGTTAGCAACTGTACAAAAAGTTGGGAAATCGGCCTTTCTCTGAAAATCCCAGATAGATTTATTTGTCGTTTTAAAGCTTAGACCCAGTAATTACGGCCATTCAGGACTCAACTTCCGAAAAACACATGTTCAATTAACCATAAAACTCCACCTTCGTTCCCTGCAAAAGATTCAAAAGCCGGAGCTAAGCACGTGCAGTTACATATTTCGACGGTTGCTATTGAGTTATAAACACCCGATTGGTTTAGCGTGTTGATTGCTAAACAAAGGAAGCCAATTTTGTCGGCAAGAACGGTGTGGCTTTATGCTTTCAGACAGGAAGCAGTTTTCCTTTGATGACGTCAAACTGTCAATTCACACATATTGTCTGGGCCATTACTATGTCGTTCATTGTGAGATTTTAAAATCATTTGGCTTATTTGTTCACCATCATTGGACGGTATGTCGCTCGAAAGAATTAAGTCGATATCTCCAAAGTCAAGGTCACACTTTGAGTTCAAAGGTCAAAAATGGCCATAAATCAGCTTGTCCGGGCCATACCTATGTGGTTCATTGTGAGATTTTAATTCATTGTGAGATTTTAAAATGACTCTGTACATTTATTTTGTTCACAGTCATTGGACGGCGTGTCATGCGAAACAATTCAAGAGTTCAAAGGTCAAAATGGCCATAAAGGATAATGGCATAATAATTCTTAAAAATCGCCATAAATTAGCCTCTCTTGTAGTGTGAAGACAGCATGCAAAATATTCTGTGTCAATGCAGCATGTGGGGGTATACGTCACGTCTGTGACAAAGCTCTAGTTCAAATTGTTCCGGTTTGGTTTCAAATGTATGTCACTGGAGCTAAAAATAGATTTTGAAAATGAAAAAATAACAAATCGTCTTCTCTGAAACCACATCAGAGCTTTAATATTTAGTGTGTAACAACGTCTTGTGGTCATCTACTTCGTTTGTTGCAATCATGCCCCTGAGGTTAAACTTGCCATGCCCCAGGGGTCACATGATTTATGTAGACTTATGTAGTAAATCACATTGAAAATATTCCATTATTAAACTGTTAAGGTCATGGGTTTAATATTTGGTGTGTAGCATAATGTGGTGGTCCTCTACAAAGTCTGTAAAATAATCCCCATAGGGTCAAAATTAGCCCCATCTTAGGTGTAACATGTTTTCCTTATTTTGTATATATTAAAAACTTTTTGTTTAATATCTTAAATCGCATTGCCTAAAGGTTCTCTTCTAAGTTAATTCAAATCTGGGGTTAAAACTGGCCACACCCAAGGATCACAAGATTTATATAGACTTATATAGTAAATAACTTTTAGAATCTCTGAAACCACTAGGGTACGGGTTTTGATATTTGGTGTGTGACATTGTATTTTGGTTCTCTACTGGCCCTGTCCTGAGGGTTACTTGTTTTCTTTTTATGTATATACTAGTGCAAACCTTTCAAGTCTTCTCTGAGTCTGAAACTGCAGGACACAGGGGTTTGTTATTTGGCATGTAGCATCTTATATTGGCCTACTGCTAAGTTTGTTCCTATCATGTCCCTGGGGTCAAGATTTGTTCAGTTATGATAAATAAATAAAAAAAATAATAATATCTTAAACCGCAAGTGTCAGAGGTTTGATGTTTGGTGTGTAACATAGTATAGTTTTCCTCTTCTTAGTTTGTTCAAATAGTGTGAATGTGGTCAAAACTTACCATGCCCAGGGGTAACATGATTTATATAGACTTATATAGTAAAGATAAGTTAAAATAGTTAGCATTTGGTGTGCAACACTGTCTGGTGGTCGTAAGATTGTTCAAATCATGCTCCTTAATTAGGACAAAAAATGCCCCATTTTAGGGGTTTAGTGACTTGTTGTTCTGTTATGTGTATTGTAAAAACTTGGTCTGATACTGTCTCAGACCACATAAAGTGTGTGTCATACAGATTTATTATTATTTATTTTCTAGATAAAAACTATGGTTATTTCACAAATATCACAAAATCTACATGTTTCAGTTGAGTGATGTAGGGCTTTTGGGCCTTCTTGGTTTATAAATGAGCCTCGCTCTGAAAAGGGGTTTCATGCATGTGCGTAAAGTGTCGTCCCAGATTAGCCTGTGCAGTTCTGGTTTTGCGTCAAGAAGAGTCTTCATTTAAATGAAAATAAAATACCAGGGGTCAAAATTTTCTGGATTGTACTAGAATTTTGGATTTTCTGTCCCCGCCGGGTTGTTTTTCCCATTCGTGCAAATCCGTTGAGATATCGGGGGCGGGGGGGATGTTATACGATCACATGTGTCCAACTTTTATCTCAGGCTCCCGCAAATAATTGAAATAATTCTTCATCAAGAAGGCACCAAGCACTCTTTATTTCTGTTCATTCCAGGAGCTTCCCTGGGCAGGGCTTTGCCCTGCACCAACCGGGGGCTCCCAGCTTTTTTTTCAGGAATTTTTATTTTCCAAACTTTGACCCCTGCAATACAATCGGGAAAGTGTCTTCCCTTATTAGCCTGTGCACACTGCACAGGCTAGTCAGGACGACACTTTTAGCACATGCATTAAACACCCTTTTCACAGAGCCCGACTGAATTTTTTCACACAAATTAAATAGTTCACACAAGTACAAGTGACATAGTCTTTATACTGCTGGTAATCAATATTTACATTTGGTGATTTTCTTACAGCATTGGCTGGACCAAACAAAAGGAATCAGGAAGCAAGTGAAAAGTAAGTGGCTACATTATGTTCTATGCTTTATAAATATTGACACTGCGCTCCAGCTTGGCATAAACAGATGGGCAGAGCGGATCCCTTCTGCCCCAACGTGGCACTCTGCCCCTCAGACCATTTCTATGTCCTTTTTAATCTGATCCCATTATTATAGTGCAAATTTTATTTAAATTGTATATAAATTAACTCAGGGTTTCACATAGAAACTGTGAAAAATGATATTTTATGTAACACATGCTTTGTTGAAAATATGCCACAGGGTTAATATGACCATGTGCAAGCGCACAAAGAGCACTCTGCTGTTTTCAAATCTTAGCTGAAGTTCTGAAATTGACAGAATAAATCAACACATGGATTTTCTTTCTGTCAATTATCATCATTTTTCATAGATGTCCTTTATTTGGTGATTCTGTGTTTATAAGTCATGTTTGTGAATTTAAGTACTCATGACACTTGTAAATTCACCGATTTATTAAGGGGTAATGGAAGGTATTTTCAGGTATTTATACAATGTATGTGTATTTGAACACTTGAACAAAACCGATACATAGGTAATGTAAACATTTTGCAAACTTCACCTCTGGTCCAACCATGCATTGAAAACCTGTCAACACTGCACCGTTAAATCACTTTTAAGATCTGCTACCATAAACCGTTTTATGTCACAACAAACAGTTTTATTTCTAAAGCGTGGCAATTGTTGTGGATAGCTTGAGTAGGTTGTTTTCTAAAGGCTGAAATAAACCGTAAAATAAACTGTGAAATTGGTTACCCCAGTGTCTATGGAGTGTTGAACAGGCCTGTAATTAACTGGCTTAATTGCCTGCCTTGTTCTTATCAGGGTTTGTCAAATGGAGCATCGCTGGGGCTACAATGGGGTTGATTGGTTAATGGAAAATGATACAGGTCTATCAATTATCTGTTTGCAACATCTTGGTATAGATTTACATTTCACTTTGGAATGAAAAATTACCGGTAAGGTAATGATGTTAGTCATCATCAGTAGATTTACATGTTGGTTGCACCTGATATAATTGTCCCCTACTGGTTTCATCGGAGGGGACTTATGGTTTGCGCTCTGTCCGTCAGTCTGTCCGTCAGTCTGTCTGTGAAACTTTTCTGGATCCTGCGATAACTTTAAAAGTTCTTCATATTTTTTCATGAAACTTAAAACATGGACAAATGGCAATATTGAGATTATGCACATCATTTCATTTTGTTCCTACGTTAAAAATTCTGGTTGCTATGGCAACAAATATATAAAAAAAAATATAAAAAAATCTGACAATGGTGGAGCCGGTAGGGGACATCATTGCTTGGCAATAGCTTGTTAATATTATTCTGTTATTTTGAAAAAGACAAGGTATATTTGATCAAGTTGAAATTCCATGTTTCCTTTACAGTCTTCAGGTATGTGGTGCATCTGATATAATAAGTATTATTCTGTTATTTTGGGAAAGTCAAGGTATATTTGAAATCAGTTAAAATTCCATGTTTCATTAACAGTTGTGACACAGTTTTCATGTACAGTACTGTTGCAACATTCTTGTGTATATTTCTACAAAAGCTCTGGCACAGTAAAGCTTCATGTTAAGCTCATAAGTCACTCTCTTCTGATACAGGGCGTACTGTGCAAACTGTGACTTAATCCAGCTTGCTATGGGCTAGATTCATTTCACCAGAGATAAATGTTATGCCTGTGGAGCCACTATCTGTGCATACATAACCATGAAGAGTCCTATTTCATCTGCTCCCTCTAAGAAATTAGGATCGTCAGTTTATGTGAGCCGGTCTCTGGGAAAATGGGGCATTAACCCTTTGCATGCTGGGAAATTTGTCGTCTGCTAAAATGTTGTCTGCTGAATTTCTAACATCAGCATTTTCTTCGATTTTTTTCAAACAATACTATCAGAATAGCAAACAGTTTGGATCCTGATGAGACGCCACGTTTTGTGGCGTCTCATCTGGATCCAAACTGTTTGCAAAGGTCTTCAAAATCCGGTTCCAGCGCTCAAAGGGTTACTGCATGTTTCAAAAGTCTGCAAGGTTTATCAGGGACAACAATTTCCGCCTAGACTGGATTTATGTTTAGAAGAGACTTCCTTTCAACAAAAATTTACATAAAACTGCACAGGCTAGTTTGGGACGACATTTAACGAACATGCGTTAAAAGCCCAGTTTTCGTAGAGTGAGGCTTACATATAAATCTGTGCCAGAGAAGGGTCTTTTTCAATTCACAAATGTGTATGAACATTACTCAGCTTAATAAATAATGTACAATATTGTCTGTTTTGCACCACTTTCAAAGTTATAAAATTTAAATATATGCATTAACATTTTTTTCAAAATGCACTACAGGGTTTAGTAGTATTTGAAAACCAGAGGTCAGTTGACCCATTACTGTACATGTAAATGAGCTTGGAGTGTGGTATGATAAATCCAAATTGATACTACACTAGTCTCCACATACATGTATCTGGTTTAAAGCTACAAGTGCACAACTACCCTGCCATTGTATCCGATGACATGTGTGTCTCCTGCTGAGAATGGTAAGGCTGTGGGTGTAGGTAGCTTTCCTTTATGGGTGATTGATGAGGGATGGTAGCAAACTTAACAATTGTTTACCCACTGAAAGATCTCTTTTGCTGTTGAAGACAGGGTGATACTATTTATACAATTATTAACATTCAATGTTTGTGAACAGAGTTTATTTGTGTGTGTATTGCTTTGCCCACCCTGTCAAAAAAAAATATTCTTTAACCCTTTGAGCGCTGGAACCGGATTTTGAAAGCCTTTGCAAACAGTTTGGATCCAGATGAGACGCCACAGAACGTGGCGTCTCATCAGGATCCAAACTGTTTGATATTTTTGATAGTATTCTTTGAAAAAAAAATCGAAGAAAATGCTAATTTTAGACATTCAGCAGACAACATTTTAGCAGACGACAATTTTCCCAGCATGCAAAGGGTTAATTATGTATTTTAAATGAATTTTGGTATTTGATATGAGCCTCGCTCTGAGAAAACAGAGCTAAATGCAAGTTTGTAAAGTGTCTTTCCAGATTAGCCTGTGCATTTCGCACAGGCTAATCAGGGACGGTACTGTCCGCCCAGACTGGATTTTTGTTAAGAAGATACTTCTTTTAACGAAAAAAGCCATAAGAGCAGGAAGTGTTGTCCCTGATAAGCCTGTGCAGACTGCACAGGCTTACCTGGGATGACACTTTAGGCTCATGCATTAAGACCTATTTTTCGAGAGGGAAAGTCATATATATATCCTGTTACATGTACCTAAACCATTATAACTTGTACACAAGTTTGTTTATTTGTATTCTAGTTGGTCCGCCCTACACATTTCGATTTCGAGTGAAGTTCTACTCATCAGAGCCTAACAACCTCCACGAAGAACTGACCAGGTAAGCTTACACCCTGACTCTTAACCCTTTGCATGCTGGGATATTTGTTGTCTGCTAAAATGTCGTCTGATGAATTTCTAAAATCATCATTTTCCTCACTTTTTTTCAAAGACCACTATCAGAATAGCAAACAGTTTGGATCCTGATGAGACGCCACTTTCTGTGGCGTCTCATCTGGATCCAAACTGTTTGCAAAGACCTTCAAAATTTTGTTCCGGCACTGAAAGAGTTATCTAGCAGGGCTTTTTTCTACTTCTCTTGCGGATAGGGCCCTTTGCCCTTATTATTGGGGAAAGCGGTGCGTTATTTGACATTCTTCAGGAATAGTTTTAATTGCCGGGTAATGTAAAATCCTGTAAAAAGATTAGCTTAAGTGGAAAACTGTCTATAACAGAAATCAAATTTTGGTCCAGCTCAAAATTTGCAAGAAACTGTGTTCAAATATGCATAAAAAACAGTGAAATTTAAAGTCTATACATTGTATAATTTGTATATTCAGAAATATTCCTCTAAAGGTTTCTTACTATATCTTCCTTTCATTCAACTGAACATTGATGTTTTCTTTACTGTCTGTTTCAAAGGAGATTCAGGAAGAGACTGATATTGCATGGTTTCTGTCTGATTCAGATTTGCCACTATGTCGATTACCAATTTATTTATTTTACATACCAGTTGTCAATAGTTATTATTGTTGCATAATCCGATACTTCTTATCCATACATTATCAATCTTGAACAAAGTGAAAGGTGAAATTATCAATGTCCCTCAAATGTTCAATTGGGCAATATCTACTGAAAAAATATTAAGAACAGGGATCTGATATCTCTTCAATTCCGCCGATTTCCTTCCTTTAATTGCCAAACTAGTTTCACAATAAGTTCATGGATCTGTTTCCAAAAGAAGTACAGTAAATCCTGTAAGGTGGATAGCATATGGTCCTCGCTTGAGATGGTTCCAAAGTTTCACCCCTATATGTATATGACTAAGAACCTCATTCTGGGAAAACTGTGCTTGTAAAGAGCCATCCCAAATTAGCCTGTGCAGTCCGAATAGGCTAATCAGAGACAACACCTTCTGCCTACACTGGTTTTCGGTAAGAAGAGACCTCCTTTAAATGAAAAATTCCTCAGAAACAAAAAGTGTCGTCCCTGATTTATGCATGTGCGTAAAGTTGCAGTCCGCGCAGGCTAATCTGGGTTGACATTTCACGCACATGCATTAAGCCCAGTTTTCCCTGAGCAAGGCTCATATCTTGATCAACTTAGGTATAGTGCCATGGAGCTATATGTCACAAGTACATGTATCTTACCCTTTTTGTGTTTAATGTGTCGTGTTCTGAGAAAACTGGGCAAAATGCTTGTGCGTAAATTGTCATCCCAGATTAGCCTGTGCAGTCCGCACAGGCTAATCAGGGACGACTATTTCCGCTTTAATGACATTTTTCGTTTCAATGAAGTCTCTTCTTAGCAAAAATCCAATTTAGGCGGAAAGTGTCGTCCCTGATTAGCCTGTGCGGACTGCACAGGCTAATCTGGGATCACAATTTACGCACATGCATTTTGTCCAGTTTTCTCAGAACGCAACTCTTATTGTCTTCCCAGGTACCAGTTCTTCCTGCAGTTGAAGCATGACATCTTCAGTGGCAAGCTCCAGTGCCCCGAGGATACGCTCATAGAGTTGGCTGCCTACGCCCTGCAGTGTACGTACCCAGTCATGGTTTTTGGCTTAATCCTTTTAGCGCTGGAACCAAATTTTGAAGGCCTTTGCAAACAGTTTGGATCCAGATGAGACGCCACATGTCGTGGCGTCTCATCAGGATCCAAACTGTTTGCTATTCTAATAGTATTCTTTGGGAAAAAAAAACACGAAGAAAATGCTTATTTAAGAAACTCAGCAGACACATTTTAGCAGACGACAATTATCCCAGCATGCAAAGGGTTAGACGTCATTCATCTTATTTGCTGTAGCATGTGCTAAAGTGTCGTCCCAGATTAGCCTGACTGTGCAGTCCGCACTGGCTAATCAGGGACAACACTTTCCGCCTAAGACTGGATTTTTGTTCAGAAGAAACTTGTTTAAACAACAAAATCCATTGAGGGGAAAAGTGTTGTCCCCGATTAACCTGTGCGAATTGTACAGGCTAATCTGGGACGACACTTTGCTCATATGCATTAAGCCCAGTTTTCCCAGAAAGGAGCTTAAATATGCACATTGCAGTAGGTTGAACTACTACTATAATAAGCCCCCTTGGTGCAAAAAGGTACAATCTGACATTAAAATTAGAAGGCACATGGTAGCTTTTTGCACCAATGGGACAAATTATGTAATCAGATGATATATTTGTGTGTTGTTTTATTGCTTTTAGCGGAGCTCGGCGACTATGATGATGAACAGCACTCGGTCGGAGACATCTCGGAGTTCCGCTTCGTTCCCGAGCAGACGGAGGAGATGGAACTTGCGTTCTTTGAGAAATACAAAGAAGCAAGGTCAGAAACTGCTGATGGTTTTCCTTGGCAGACATGACTCATTAAGAATTTCTGATGTTACAGAGGGTTTGCACGCAAATCATTAGCACCAATGTTGACACAACAAAATCTTAATTGCACCAAATGAATAAATTTGGTGAATAAAGCAGCTACAAGTCTTGTTATGAAACCCATGGATTTCAGAAAGTCAATTCAAAACAGAATTATTTAACTAATTTCCATGCAGATTTTGCCACAAATTAAGTAAGACGTTTAGTTTTAAGTATTTCCGCAAAATTTCGTTGAATTCAATATTACTGACATGACATTTGTAAGTTTTTTTTGTCCGATTTCAGTGGTATGAGTCCTGCCCAGGCAGAGCTGAACTACCTGCAGAAAGCCAAGTGGCTGGAGATGTATGGGGTAGACATGCATGATGTCCTGGTAGGTACCTGAAGGGGCGGGGTCAATATTGCGCAATCAGGGAAGAACATGGTTGATTGCGCAATCAGGTCAGCATGTATGATGATTGCACAGTCATGGTCAGTTGTGGGTGTTGTTAAGAAATTGTGGCCATTATGCTTGTTGATTTTGTAATGAAGATAAGCATGTGAAATTAAAGTCAGGGGATGATGGCACAAGGCACAAGAGACATTTTCACTAATGTCGGTCATATTCACATTGATGTTCATTTTTATCAAATCATTTGACTTGGATATCGCGTATTTAGCTGTTAATGTATACAAAAAAGATTTGCATACTATTTGTGATATTGAAAATGGCTTGTGGTAATCAGGGGTGTCAATTTTTCGGATTATTCCGGTAATCCAGATTTTAGCCACCCAGGGTCGATTTTGAGATCAATGTAAATCCGATGAGTTTTTTTTTGGGGGGGGGGGTTGACTTTTTTCGTTTAAGTGCCCGATCATTTGAGAACGAATCATCTACGGCATTCCGGAAATTTTCACTCGTTATCGATTTCGCTCGTTCTCAGCACTCGGGTTTGACCAGTTCGGTATTCACAGTTTGTCACTTTCAAATTATCACCTATTTAATTGATGTTCAATCAGTTTGCACAGTTTATCTACAAACCGCGCTTGCCACTTAAAGAAGGTGTGAAATATGACAGGCGAACGTTTGTTTCCGGAAAAAAATCCTAGAACTTACTCCGTATTCCGTATTTTGTTGAATTCTCTAATGTGCATAATAAAACTTGTAATCCAAAACACTCTTCCCAATCAGAATTTTAATTCGACGTTATCACATTCTTTAAAATAAAACTTCCAATGTATATTGTGTTTTAACCTTCGTCTCCATAAAAGCGCGCCTAAATTATTCCCTACATGTACAACGTCACGTCAAACGCATGGAAAGCATTCTTGTATTAAATTTGTGTTAAATGTTTGGTGGTAAATTTTAACAGAATGATTTAGTGAATGATTTGGAATTGTCATTTCCTCAAACTTAATTGCAAATCAAACACGCTGTATCTTTATCGTTACGGTCGTTTACATAAGTCATTATTGAAACAGTTATGTACAGTATGCTGATGAAGCAGAAAATCCGGACGAAACTGGATAAAGTGTTGGGTGTTGTGAAAAAATGCTTACTAGTAGCGGGTCTACTGACCTATTGTGTAGACTGCGATGTGTTGACAAAAGGGATTAAAATTTGCAAAAGCGACTCTTTGCAGATACGGTCCATAACAACTGAATAAATTGTTCAGAATATATAAATGATTGTTTAAATAAAAACACTCTTAGAGATATAACGCCGGTTTACGTGAATTAAAAAAAAAAAGACTCCTGGAAGGCTAAAAACATATATGAGTCGCGGATATTTTAGTGAGTCGATCGGGTAACTCCAAACAAACAATTTATTAAGGTCAGCCTTATTAAAATTTTAAAATTTCCAGTGTTTGTTTAATTTAGATTTTCATTAATACTGTAAAGAATACATGTGCTGCACAGAAATTATACATTAAGCTAGGGCGCGGGCCCTTCGCCCCTGACGGGGACATTCCACCTCAGACCCATGCATCTTCATAACATTTTAAAGAAATAGATTGTGATATTTTCTAGCCAAACTAACTTTTTTTGCTCACCTGAGCACAACGTGCTCATGGTGAGCTATTGTGATCGCCTTTTGTCCGTCGTGCG
>VMBQ01001626.1:56911-70730 GCA_007657795.1 Dreissena rostriformis | reverse complement strand
AATAATAATGGTATCACCCATTAAACACCACCTTACAAGCAGTCCTTAAATAATAATGGTATCACCCATTAAACACCACCTTACAAGCGGTCCTTAAATAATAATGGTATCACCCATTAAACACCACCTTACAAGCAGTCCTTAAGTAATAATGGTACATGTATCACCCATTAAACATCGCCTTATAAGCAGTCCTTACATAATAATAGTAACATCCAATAAACACCACCTTTTAACCAGTCCTTAAATAATAATGGTATCACCCATTAAACACCACCTTATAAGCAGTCCTAAAATAATACCCATAACAGCCAATAAACACCACCTTACAAGCAGTCCTTAAATAATAATGGTATCACCCATTAAACACCATCGTATAAGCAGTCTTAAAATAATACCCGTAACATCCAATAAACACCACCTTACAAGCAGTCCTTAAATAATAATGGTATCACCCATTAAACACCACCTTACAAGAAGTCCTTAAATAATAATGGTATCACCCATTAAACACCATCTTATAAGCAGTCCTAAAATAATACCCGTTACATCCAATAAACACCACCTTTTAAGCAGTTCCTAAAATAAAAACACCACAAACTACAGATAAAAATAAAGGTTTTACATTTTAAGAATTGTTTACATGCCCCTGCTTGTTGTCCCTTTTAGCATATGCACTCATATCAATTGGACACATATTTAGATTTGTGTAAAACAAACATCTTGATAACACCTGTTCTTCTTCTATTTGTCTTCATTATGTTCTGTCTGGGACAAATTACAGGCCAAAAATGACGCGGCTGGATTTCAAAGGGAAGCGACTCACTCTTATAGTTGTGGAAGATGATGATGAGGTGAGTTCTCTCCCTTAACCCTTTACTGCTCAGAAACAAAGTGAAAATGGCTAAATGCAACCATCATAAAACCAGAAAAAAGAGTAACTTGGCGTTACTAAAAAGCAATACTGACATTTTAAAATTGTTGCTTAACCCTTAACAACTCAGATATGAAGTGTTTGTAGTCGCTTAGAAAATCATATTAAATTTAAGATCTTTCTTACTAGATTCAAGTTTTAAAAGGCTTCATGTCCAACCTTAAGTTACTTATGAGCAGCAAACAGCATGAAACCTGAACAGATTGCGAGTTACTGGCACGCTATTCTTGTTCTATGCTGGTTTCATAAATCCATTTTTACTTTGCTTCTGAGTGGGTAAGAGTTAAGCAACAATTTAAAAAATGTCATTATTGCTTCAAAGTATTTTCACATAAACGTTTAGAAATACTAAGTGTGTTGTCTTTTCTGGAATATTCTAACTTATATTGATAAAACCTATTCAGAAAGATTTTTGTTAAAAAAAATTGCTATGACCTGATACTGTGATTGCATACCTAACCCATTCTGGTCTGTAAGTGATCATGGTTATAATTGAAGGTCATTGTATCTGTGAAAGCATTATGGCAGGGCCCTGGATCTGCGTTTTTTGGGGCCGAATATCGGCCCCGTCCCCCATCAAAAAAGTATACTTTTTCCCCTTTTTTGGAAAAACGCCGTGAAAATTCCCCCTTTTAACGCAATTTCATTTTGGTGAATGATCTAGGGCCGTGAACAGGAGCATACGTTTGTGTTCCGGTTGCCTACTGACAGAGCGTGCAAGCACCTGTGGAAGTGTGCCGTGGAATACCACGCTTTCTTCCGTCTCAAGGGCCCAGTAAAGGACAAGAACACTAGACAGAACTTCATACGTATGGGCTCGAGGTTTAGATACAGGTACCAATATCAAGGTTTTGTAGAAAAATGTTTTCAAAATACTCTGGCTTAAAAAAAGATGTAGCCGAATTTAACCTTTTATGTCTGAATTCTGAAGGAACAAATGTATCCACTATCCAAATAGACTTTTCTTTAGCCAAATTTCCTTATTTGTAGCAATTTGCTAATTTGATGCCCTGCAAGTGGATATTGAAACCAAGATCCCCTGGTTGCTGGTTGGGCACCATATTCATCACACCAATGTGAACGTTTTGTTCACATGTGCTTGTCAATTACTACGAATGTTACCTTTGGCATCTAGGTTTCTGTGTATCATTGTATAATGCTGTATTCTTAATGCCATCAATCAAATGAGTCTTGTTCTGAGAAAACTGGGCTTAATTTATGTGCATTAAGTGTCATACCNATGTCGTCTGCTGAATTTCTAAAATTAGCATTTTCTTCATTTTTTTTCAAAGAATACTATCAGAATAGCAAACAGTTTGGATCCTGATGAGACGCCACGTTCTGTGGCGTCTCATCTGGATCCAAACTGTTTGCAAAGACCTTCTAAATCTGGTTCCAGCACTGTAAGAGTTGAAGCCAAGATCCCCTGGTTGCTGGTTGGGCACCATATTCATCACACCAATGTGAACGTTTTTTTCACATGTGCTTGTCAATTACTACGAATGTTACCTTTGGCATCTAGGTTTCTGTGTATCATTGTATAATGCTGTTTTCATAATGCCATCAATCAAATGAGTCTTGTTCTGAGAAAACTGGGCTTAATTTATGTGCATTAAGTGTCATACCAGATCAGCCTGTGACGTCTGCACAGGCTCATCAGGGACGGCACTTTTTGCTTTTATGGAATTTTTCATTTAAAGGAAGTCTCTTCTAAATGAAAATCCAGCCTAAGCCGAAAGTGTTGTCCCTGATTAGCCTGTGCAACTGACAGGCTAATCTGGGACGACATTGTACGCACATGCATTAAGTCAAGTTTTCCCAGAATGCGGCTAAATTAAATCGTTACATCATAACACAGTGGAAGGACCGAGTACCAGACAGCGTTCCAGAATCGTGCTCGTCGGAGCGTGAAGTTTGAGCGCACAGCAAGCAAGCGTTACTCGCGGAGACCCACTTTCGAGAAGAAGGAACGAGAAGAAGCTGCCAAGAGGCAGGAAGAACGAAGGAGAAGGGAGCAGGAACGAAATTCGTAAGATAACAATATTAGGGGTAGCTATAAATAGTGTTCACTGTATAAAAAAAATCCACTGGGTTAAATTTTCTTTAGAAAATTAAAAATGGTATGTGAACTTTAGATTGCTGTTTTAGAGCCCTTGGGTTCTTTTTATGCCCCTCTTCCAAGAACCTTCGAAAAGCGGGTGTATATTGCTTTGCAACTGTCCAACAATTCATTGGTCAGATGGTCTGTCTGTAGACATATAATTACCCCATAATTTCTTGATACGGCTTATCCCTACCATCTATCAATATGGTAGACTGGTTTCTTGAGAGGACATGAAGATGGCTATAAATGTTTATTTAGGTCAAGGGGCTTGTAAATTGAAATTGAATAGGTACAATGTTATGTTATTTCCCACGAAAACATCCCTGAAACAGACTTTCTATGGTGATACATCGCCATGTTGACAACTCAGCTCCCTCATATTTGTACAGATCATGGTACTTGCCAGTGTGTTTTGTTGTTTTTTTCGTTAAAATTTGGTGCTGGTGTTTGGACCCATTGTCAATGGAAAAAAGTATATATTTTTCCCAAATCGGACCTAAAAATTCCCCATTGAAGGTTTCCAAATAGGTTTTTTTTTTAGAATTCAACATTTAGTTCATCTCCCATCCAGCTCCATAAGTAGGACCTTAGTAAAAATAATATTGAAAACATTTTTTTCTCAATTTTGAAGCATTTGTTACCAAAACACTTACAACACTTATTGCCCAACTTTGGTCAAAACATTTCCCAAAATGGTGAGAATAAAACACTGCTTAAGTTGCAGCTGTAAATACCTCAAGCTTTTATTCCTGAATGACATGATGTTCACAAGATATCCTAGTTGCAGCCAGTTCCATTAGCCATATAGGGATTTTCGTTGCTTTCTATTGTGGGAATTTAATTCCATTCATCAAAGTTTGAAAGCATCTTTCAAGGTCATAACCTAATATCCACTTATGTTACTATGAATTTCCAGTAAGAAGATGGAGACCGCTATTGGTGTGGAGCCAACCCCCTCCACATCGTCTGCCTCCCCAGTAGCCTCCCCTGCCCGCCCGACAGCCGGTTCCCTGCCCCTGAACGGAGGGGCAGTAGCGTCGGGAGCCGAGGGTGGGGGTACTCTGACGAGGAAAGGTCGCAAGAGTACCAAGTCTCCTGTGGAGACACCTTCCCCAGGCGGTCCGGCACCAGGGGAGCCCACTCTTAAAGGTGGGGGACCAACTTTGCCTTTTCATTACTTCTTGAAAGAATTGTAGAAGTTACTTCTCTTTGCATTACAAATTGAACTTGTTCCCTAAATAGGCAATAAATTGTTTGTCTGAAACGGAAGTATTCTATTAGCGATATTTTTCCACACTATTAAGTAAGTATATATTAAAGTGCTCTTGTTTATTCCAATATTTAAGATATAAGACAAAGATGAAGTGTACAATGGTTTATATTATTTTGTTGGCATGGCTTTTCCCTATGTCTCATTTCAATGTAAATGTCAACAGATGACAAAACATGTTAACATTTTCAGATGCCTCTGAAGCAGCCCAGGCCAGACTCAAGGGGCTGGACAGTCCAGGACCTGTTGTTGCTCCCAAACCGGCGGTGAAAGATGTTAACACATACAAGAACAACCAGGTGAAGTTCTCTGCTGGTGGGGGGACAATCCCGTCGGACCAATTGAAGTGCAATATTCTGAAGGCGAAACATGATGAAGAGATGAAGAAAGTTCGGGCAGGTATGGGGATGTGCAAGCAGTGCTCCAGCTAAGCCAAAATGGAAGGGCACCCCACCCTGCCCTTCCGAAACCCATCCTGCCCTTCCGAAACCCGTCCTGCCCTTCTAAGGCCCCGCTCTGGCCTTAACAAACAAAAAATAAAAAAAATATTTGTTTAAAAAAAATGAGAAAAAAGCATACCACAAGAATTCATTGTATTATAACAAAACTATTTGCACAAATGACACATATCATTTTTTAACTAGCTTCTAGGTTAATAAAGAATAACATTGCTATTGAACAAATGTAATAAAAACTANCCCCCCCCCCCTGCCCTTTTAGAATCCTAGCTTGAGCACTGTGCAAGAGTTTGTTATGTTTGGCAATTCTTGGTTAGCATGGGTAATAAGTTTAACACTGATTATGTTATTAATCTAAGAGGCTTTTTTATGCCGCCGCTTCGAAGAAGGCAAAGGTCAACATCACAAATCAAGGTTAAAAGTCTAAACATAGTCTTAATCAAATTTAGGATGTTGAAATAGCTTTTTTAGAAGGTAAAAGTATGCGCCATGAGTAAAAATACTTATTTTATCTATGATTACGAGTGAATAAAAATTGATATTCCACCAGATCCAACAAATTTTCTTTTTATTTTATGCTCTTTTTCACCATTTATTTACATTGTAAAAGATTTGAACTGGCGAATTTCGCTGGAATAATTACGTCAGTACGTCAACAAAATGATGTCATTTCACAGTAAAATAGTGAAAATTATCAATAATTTTCACTATTATTTTTTACTCTTTATGCCCCCTTCTTCGAAGAAGAGGGGGTATATTGTTTTTGGCCTGTCTGTCCGTCATTCTGTCTGTCCAAAACTTTAACCTTGGTTAAAGTTTTGTCATAACTTTTGCAATATTGAAGATAGCAACTTGATATTTGGCATGCATGTGTATCTCATGGAGCTGCACATTTTGCGTGGTGAAAGGTCAAGGTCATCCTTCAAGGTCAAAGGTCAAAAAAACACAATCCAAGGGAAATAATAGGCTTTTAAGGGAGATTATTTCTATACCTGCCAAATGATAAATAGTAATTTTATTTCAAAGCGGCGTAGTAGGGGGCATTGTGTTTCTGGCAAACACATCTCTTGTTGAAACAGTGAATTATCAGTTTTAATTTACTGATATTTCTCTATAATCCACCGGAAAGCCTAAAATAAACAGAAGTTATACACTCACTGATTGTTTCTGTATCTGAAGGTTCCCCAGTGGATGGTGCTCTAATGGTGGACCTTCCAGACAAAGGGGTTACCAAGGAAACAGAAATCTCAGACACCACAAGGTGAGTGTCCCCCACCCCCTTGTGTGTATCTTGTGTGTACAACCCAGTAGTGTCCCTTGTTGTTATCATCACTTACCTCCCTTGTCTAGTAGTGGCATACTCAGTGGAAACCAGAGTCTTTGCGCTTTTATTCATTTTCATTCTGAAGAAATAAATCATTTTCATGTTGCCATTGCCATTTTTAATATTTTGTATCAGTCATTTTAGGTGTGATAGGTAAAATCAATACTCTTGTATTAAAGATGATTTTATTACTTAATAGTAAGATATGGTTCATGCTGACCCATTCAAAAATATGAAAAGGGCCAATTCAAAACAACCAGTTTAAGTTTTAGCGCATGAATCGTTGCAGTATATAATAGCCCTTGACAGTTTTACCAATCAGCAAAATTAAATAAAGATCAGATTTAACTGCTAATAATTTAAAATGCTATTTATACAGTGTGTTAAAAATCAAAGTCAGTCTCTAGCAGATAGTTACATACATGCATGCTAGTTTGTGTAGTAACAGCATGATTTTAAGTGTTGTACCAATCTGATTGAACTTAATGTTTTGTAGTTCTTGTTGTGATTAAAAGGTTTTGTGTAATTCATTTTTTTTTATTCCCTGTATATATTATTTGCACAATGTCATGGTCACTGATTTTTTTAACCTGCGAGTCCTGCGTCCTGGACTCACAAAAACCTCTGGGGATGCAAAGTTTCGAATTATGCGAGTCCCAAAAATGCATTGAAATTTCTAAAACAATAATATAGTTTAATACTTGGACTCGTTGTTTCAATTCGGGGACTCATAGATTTGCAAGCTATCGAGTCCCAGAACTCAGATGAGAAAACTTGTAAAATATCACTGAATGGTATGTCAATTTAAATGTATGTATGTCTGGTTATAGTCCCAGGAAACGGACTCGAGAGCGTTTATATAAGCCTACGGCTTTCGATGCAATCGAGCTAAAATAAATAGGTTTAAACTAATTTAAATAGAATAGAAGAGAGAGAATGGGAATTCTAAAATGTAATAGGCAGTTCAAAGAAAAAAGCTTGAAAGTATTTATAAAGTATGTGTAAGAAAGCATGTGTTTGGTTTGCCAGACAGCGTCTTTAATATCCATTTTAAAAGTTTCAATATGCGTAATTGGAATTAAAATCCTCGAATGTACACTTTGTAAACTTTCATGTTATGCTATATGCATTAAAAGCAACATAGTGGTAAAAACTCCTTATATATACAGACAGATGCCAACTAATAAGTTATAGAGATGCCATGTTAATATCAAAGAATACAAAAATACTGCTCTTATATTGCACTCAATCATTTTGATGGAAGTTTAAGACCATTTGTTGCTGTTACAGTTCTTATTATTTATTGGATCATTTTTATGTCTTTTAAAGCAAGTTTTGGGGTTGATTATGGATACGTTTAGTGCTTTAAATTGTTTTATAGAGTAATAGGTAACAGAAGGGTTAATCACGTGATAGTCAAGATGGCGACATCCATGCCGAGACAGGTATTTTTTGCCGTTTTACTTTTGTTTAATTTTAAAATGACGCTTACTTTCCAGCCATATCAGTAAGAAAGTGATAAGCACTTATTTTGTATTAAAATTCATTTATATCTCGACTTTATTTGCTGTGAATTTTCCTAGTTGAGCTGTAATAAGGTCATTCGCTAAGAAATTTTGCAGCGAGTAAAGTCAATATATAACGAATATTAATACGAAATAAACGCTAGTAACTTTCTTGCTGATATTGATGGAAAGTGAGCCACATTTAAAAAACTAAAAGAAGGGTATAAAACANAATGCTCATAACTTCTATGTCCCTTGAGATATAACCTTCATATTTGGTATGCATGTGTATATGGACAAGGCCTTTCCCTACGCACACAAATTTTGACCGTCTGTCCGCCTGTGTGTCTGTCCGAAAACTTTAACGTTGGTCATAACTTTTGCAATATTGAAGATAGCAACTTGATATTTGGCATGCATGTGTATCTCATGGAGCTGCACATTTTGAGTGGTGAAAGGTCAAGGTCATCCTTCAAGGTCAAAGGTCATTTTTTTTCAAAGCGGCGCAGTAGGGGGCATTGTGTTTCTGACAAACACATCTCTTGTTTAATTTTAAAATGACGCTTACTTTCCAGCCATATCAGTAAGAAAGTTATAAGCACTTATTTTGTATTAAAATTCGCTTTATATCTCGACTTTTATTTGCTGTAAATTTTCCTAGTGGAGCTGTAATTAGGTCATTCGCTAAGAAATTTTGCAGCGAGTAAAGTCAATATATAGCGAATATTAATACGAAATAAACGCTAGTAACTTTCTTGCTGATATGGCTGGAAAGTGAGCCACATTTAAAAAAACTAAAAGAAGGGTATAAAACAGCGAAAAATACCTGTCTCGGCATGGACGTCGCCATTGTGACTTTCACATGATTACCACCTCTGGGTAAGCATTCCTATGGTATTTTGTTTGTGGCCATTACTCTTCCTAATTAGTGATATATATTTCACAAATTGAAAAACAAGTCATTTATAAAACAATATTAAACAGTAAATGGGGATTGCATTTTTGTGTGTAAAATACAATACATTGTGCAGATAAGCATGGAAACAGGTTGTTGTTTATAAGATTCATGCAGTAGTCATCATACTCATAGAATTTTACTGTTGTGAATAAACATTCTTCAGCAACTTGCCAAGTATGCTTGAGCACTTAGGAAAATCTTCAGAATTTTAAAATTATCTACTCCCCTGCTTAATATCGTTAATTCATCTGAGTGATTTTTTTGCCTTCTTTATGAAGAACCAGTATATCTCTTTCAGTGCTGGAACCGAATTTTGAAGGCCTTTGCAAACAGTTTGGATCCAGATGAGACGCCACAGAACGTGTCGTCTCATCAGGATCCAAACTGTTTGCTATTCTGATAGTATTCTTTGAAAAAAATCGAAGAAAATGCTAATTTTAGAAATTCAGCAGACGACATTTTAGCAGACGACAAATTTCCCAGCATGCAAAGGGATATGGCAGTTTCCCAATCGATAAACAATTCTGAAATTTCTGAATGCTATCAGAAAAAATGTCTGTCCGTTTTGTTCCAAAATTGTGTTTTCTGAGTAAGTGTCTTATCAATTCTCAGTGAAGTACAGAACAAATATTTTTCAATTGATATGTGCAATTAAGTACCAGGCAAGACCCAAAATTCCCAATTTGAAGATTTTATTATGCAATTTCCCAATTTCTGGACATAACGATTTCAGGATTTTACCTCCTTATTTTCGAAGTTGGACCTTTATCGGTACTTTTCCCCAAAGGGCAAAAAAATCTGACTGTACAAGACTTTCTTAGCAAAAGTTTGATCCTTATCCATTGATTGTTGTCATCCATTTATCTTTTTGCCCTCCACTCATTTCTCGTTTTTCCCCCATTGATGGTTAATTGCCCAACGCTTGTATCAGATTTAGAAAGGTAAAACACATACGTCACTTTTACCCCAACCTTCTCCATGAGTTTCATTCAGGGTTTTTTCCAGCCATTTTAGGAAAAGGAGTCGGGTCAAAGTGGAATTTTTTACTTCTTTCTTAAAAAAATTAATAAAAAATAGAAATTGGGATTTTTTTGTATGATTTCGGTTTGGGATTGGGTCTGTTTGCTTTGGGATCGGGTCCATTTTACGGTCTCTTGTAAGTAGCATAAAAACCCCTGTCATTGGTTCAGAATAAGTTTTCTTCTGCTTTACCCAAGGCTTGAGCTCTTGCCCACACTGCTTGCAGCGTTTCTAGCACTGTCACCTCCGAACCCGACGAGCCGCCCGCCAACAACAGCCCCGCTAAGGAAACGTGCGTGGATGACATTGCCCCCGCCCTTCCGCCCAAAGTGAAAAACGTGAACGAGTTTGTGGGCGAAAGTAAAGTCGATGATGAGGAAGATGTGGATAGGTATTTTGTTCTTTTAAACGGTCCTGATCACAGATTGACGAATTATGAGTTTTTGTCAAAGATAATAAAAAAAAAGTGTATATAAAAGAGCGAAATAACAGTATGAGCATGGACATATAGTACATGTTCCATTTTGTTAAGTCAGTAATCATCACTTTAAATTGAAAAAAAAACAACAATTTAGGATGAAAATAATATTGAGTGTCTCTGTTGTGTTCACTCCAAATACTTACAGAGTTGGTGGATCACTTAGATTAAGTGATAACTTCTGCCAGTCAGAACGTCGGAGTGGTTAACCTTTTCCCACTCAGAAGTGAAGTGAAAATGGCTATATGCAACCAGCATAAAAAACAGAACAGCCTGAGAGTAACTCGCAGGCTGTTCAGGTTTAATGCTGTTTGCTTCTCATCAGTACCTTATGGTTTGAAATGAAGCCTTTAAAACATGAATCTTGCAAGAAAGATTTTTAATTTAATTTATAAGGGACTACAAACAAGTCAAAGTGCGTTTCTGAGTGGTAAAGGGTTAAGGCAATAGCCTTGTGATCAAGTTGTCCCGGGTTCGACCTCCGGCTGGAGCATCGATTAGACATGCAATAAAATATTTGTGTCGCTCTCTGGGAGTGGGCATAATGCATGTGCATAAAGTATTGTCCCAGATTAGCCTGTGAAGTCCTTACAGGCTAATCTGGGAGTACACTTTCCGCTTAGACTTTATTTTCGTTTAGAAGAGACTTTCTTTAAATGAAAAATTCCATAAAAGGGGAAAGTGTCGCCCCTGATTAGACTGTGCCGACTGCACATGCTAGTCTGGGATAACACTTAACACACATGCATTGAGCCTGGTTTATTTGCTCTTTTTAAATACACATAAGTCTGTGAACAGGTCCCTTTTACAACCCACATTCTATGCAATCCTATTAGCCACATCTGCATTCATTATATATGCTCATTTGAGTGTTTATGTATTCGCCATTACCCAGCTTGCAAATGTTTATCCATAATATTTTAGAAAGTATTACTGGTATTTTATGTTGAGTTTCTTTTGCTTATGTACCTTAAGAAGTCACCAATTTTTTGCCATATTTATTTTGATTTATTAAATTACCAAGGTTAGCTTGGACTGTAAAATAATTCATGTAAGAAATGTATCATAAAGAGATTATCTCTTTTTTGTTTTGAAAGTTAACCAAGATCTCTTGTCTTACATATTAAATGATATTGTTGAAGTGACTTATTGCACATAAATGAACTAGTGGTTGACTTATTTTTAAACAAGTTTTATATATATTGTGTAGTGCGTTTTAGTTTAGTTTTAAGGCATTTTATTGTGACTTCCGTGCTCAGTGTTTGATACGCATGATCATATGTGTCGTGTTCTGAGAAAACTGGGCATAATGCTTGTGCGTAAATTGTCATCCCAGATTAGCCTGTGCAGTCCGCACAGGCTAATCCGGGACGACACTTTCCGCCTAAACTGGATTTTAGCTAAGAAGAGACATCATTTAAACGAAAAATTCCATTAAAGCGGAAATTGTCGTCCCTGATTAGCCTGTGCTGACTGCACAGGCTAATCTGGGATGACGATTTACGCACAAGCATTTTGCCCACTTTTCTCAGAACACGACTCATATCTGTCTAACATGTGTGCTATACTAGAGAACCCTGTGTAAATCGTTGTCGTCATGTAGCGTCGTCATGGGTACTCACAATGTTTAGACACCTACCAATTGTGTGTTGTTTGTATTTTTAGTGCCTACCAGATGTTATCTGTACATAACATTATTAATATTTTAGCTAGAATTATGTTATTTTAATTGTCATTTATCATTAAGAATTAACAAAATATAGTATAAAGAGTTAATATTCAGAAATACATATTATTCTGAAAGAATTTCATCTGTGTTGACAGTGTAGTTATGTGAAACCTTATGAACACTCACAAATAAGCAATTTATTATCCTATCTTCTTATAATGAAACTTGCTCAGAACATTTGTTATGATATCTTGGGAGAATTTAAAAATTGTTCAGGTCCGTTGGAAAACATGGCTGCCAGATGGGAGGGGTGGGGCAGGTTTCCTCTTATCTTTTTTGACCATAATAAAACCTTGTGAAAACTTTTGAAGTCAATTTTTTTGCCCAAACTTTTCATATAACTCGCTTAAAACTTTTGTTCAAATGATTTCTCAGTGGAGTTTGAAAAGGACTCAAGTCTGTTGAAAAATATGGTCACCAGGGGGAAGGGCAGTACTCCTGAAAATGGCAATAGTAAAACCATTTGAACTTTCACGTTTTTGACACACGCATCTTGAAACTTGCAGTGAACATTAAAACATTGTTTTCTTTTTATATGTCTTGGCTGAGTTAGAGTATTTATCTGGTCTGATGAAAAACATGGCTGTCATTGGGTTGTGTAATTCTTCAAAACCTAAAGTTAAGCAGTTCAACCTTGTGAACACTTATCTGCTCAGAATAGTTTAGTTTGTTGGGTTCTAAGGGAAGCGTCTTAGGCCCTTTCAGGTCTTTAAAAAAATTGGCCTTTTTAAAAGTCTTTCAATTTTTCAGGAATGTTGATCATTTAATTTTTGACAATTTATCTATAGATTGCTCAATGCTTTCCACCTAGAGAATGTGTGTTTTACAAGGCACTCTTGTTCACTGGTGGTTGCCATGGTTTCAGTGGCCATGTGAATAGTGATACTCTCCCCCTGGTCCGAGGCCCCAAGAGGATGTCATCCAGCAGCAGTCATAGCTCCACACACTCCCGTGGCATACAGAATGGGTAAAATATAATAGTCATTTGTTTTTGTTTTTTTTACTCATATCTTTATGTACTTGTGTTATGCAATTCCATAATTTTTATTAGTTAACCTNTTATGTCCAATGTCTAAACAAAATTAAGGCTGAATTACTGTTGACATGATAATTAAAATCCAACCTAATCCACACATGAATACTGCGTCTGTTTCTCAATCAAGAGAAATCCGGTTTTGACACAAAGGGGTGTACATTATACAGTGTAGTTAACTGACACGTGACATTTCCTGTATCACGCGAATGCAATAAAGCTGTAGCGAATGCGTTGACTTTGTTTAGGTAGAATAGTAATGATTATTACCCAGTGTGTGTATTGTGTTTTCAGGGGTGTGAAGGTGAAGCCAATACACGACAGATCAAAGACAATAAACGAAATTGAAAAAAAGTAAATGTGTATTGATACCGTAATTGTATACATACCGCTTTTCTAATGTGCATATATATCCGATAATTAAATATTAGTACAAGATCAATTAAACAAAAATATGGCCATTTATGGACGAGTGAATTTAAATGTAGATTGAATGCAATACGATACAAAGCAACGTTTTATTGCGTCATACGCAGTCACTAATGAAACATGCTTCCTGGGGAGTTTCTGAAAACCTGACGAAAATGATCCAAGTCAATTTCTGTTAACAAATACACTGCGTTTGCATGTAATTAAAGCGTCTGGATAACTTATTTAATTTATCTTTGACTGTTACGTTTTCTGCATTTTAGCAGACAATATTTAAATGAAACATGCCTCGTTAACCTTGTCAAAGCTGTCAATGATTCAAAAGATCGATAGCACTTCATAGTAACAACATTACCGGTAGGCGCTAATGGTAATTCAGTCCTTCTAATCCGCTAATCATAACAATGAACGAGTTAATGGTATACAATAATAAGGGCCAGTTACTAAAACCTGATAACAAACGACAAGTTAATTGGCATATGATTAATAGGGTCAACCTCCTGCAAGTAATTTAGAGCGGACAAGTCTTACAAAAAAATTGGAAAATGATCGACGATTTTTTTTTTTTTTTTTTTTT
>VMBQ01001626.1:2211-51484 GCA_007657795.1 Dreissena rostriformis | reverse complement strand
CACAGGTCAAGGTCACAGTGACTGGAAAAAGGAAAATGGTTTCCGGATGATAACTCAAGAACGCTTACGCCTGGGATCACGAAACTTCATAGGGACATTTGTCATGACCGGCAGGAAACCCCTATTGATTTGCAGGGCACTAGGTCGAGGGGCAAGGTCACGGTGACTCAACACCACCACCACCACCACCACCACCACCACCACCGTCGTTCACAGTGACAAAAAACGTATTCACACAATGGCTGCCACTACAACTGACAGCCCATATGGGGGGCATGCATGTTTTACAAACAGCCCTTGTTATTATTTTCTTTTCACATTTATTTACTGGATTGCATATTTTCTGCAGCTCTATAAGCATATTTTTTTTGGAGGATATTAATTTTTGTGTGCTACAAAATTTGAGACCTGCTGTGAAAATTTTCCTATAAATGTTCAAATCACGAAAATATTGCTGGTGTGCTTGATATAATAATGACTTGTCACTTGCTTGCTCTTTTCTCTAGGAGAATGTTGTGGAAATGCGGAAATCTCCCCTACAAGCCCAGCATGCTTCATATGGCACACCCCTGGGGTCACCCGAGGAGTCCCCCTCCCGCCCTCCCTCAAAGCCCCCCAGGGTCACAAGCAGTACCCTGGAGGTGGCCGGCCCTAGCCCCCATGCTTCCCCAAAGCCTCCCCCACGCCCACCCTCTATTAAAGGTCAAGGTCATATCCCCCCTCCAAGGCCCCCACCCCCAAGCAACAGAGCCAGCACTACTGACGGTTATTTGCACGACAGTTCACATGTTTCAAGGTCAAGACCTATGTCAGATAAAAATTTGAATGTGCCACAGAGTGTGGAAAACAGGTCAAGGTCAGTGTCACCCAGTGATGCCTACCTGGGAAGTGAGGGTCGAAGCAGTTTCAGACGAAGTGAAGCCCGCTATGATCCCAACCTAAACCCTTTTGGTGATGATGATGAGGAAGAGAATAAAACTGGGGATGATGATAAGCTAATTTCAGGGGGTGCTACGACCCCACCTCGACCCCTGAGGTCATCTATCAACCCATTTCTATCAGCTTCCATAAAGAAGAAGGCAGCACCATCGCCCCCAAATCGTAACAGTCAAAACAAGCGAGACAATGTACCCGATATGTCTGCCTCCATAGATCCCCCCTCTGAAATGGCTCGTGCTGGGGCAAAAAACACCAATGCTTATGCAAATACGAATAATCCTGATGATGAAAGTGAGGCATTGCTAAGCGATGACCTTGGTGTGACCTCGGGAGTAACCAATGAGCTGCAGGCTGACATCGAAGCCCCGCCTGTTACTGTTGTAAGTGTCCAATGCTTGATTTCAGTGTATCCTACTTTTAACAGTACATACTTACCAACTAAAACTGTGACTGCTTGAATTTTGATATCGTTACAATATTCACACCATCTCTTCTTGTTGGTATACTTTGAGGTTAACTGAATTACTTACTAACTTCAATGTATTGTATTCATTTATGTTATTGTAATTACTTCTTTTAGTTCAGGTCATTTAAGTGTGTTGCTATAGGAACGCTTATTACAATTTATGTCTAACTGACCTTTACAACACTTTGAATACAATTAAAATGATTGTTTTTCGCACTAATAGAAATCATCTCATTTTGACTTTTCTGCATGTTTTGGTGAGATTCAATCAAACTTTAAAATTTCAAGAATATTTTGGACTGGTGTACTGCCTATTGGATTGATCATGTTAATGTTTGTATCCGAATGTGAAAGCAAAAAGGCAATAACTTTCCAATAAAAAGCAACAGTTTTCTAGCCTACACCATAGTGTAAATTGAGAATAAAATCCTGATATTGCTTATTACATGTAGTTGAAAATAGTTGTTTTTTTGCTGGACTGTTCTTGTTTAGGGACTTTCTGACTCTCCTTGTTTAGACGGCTTCACTTCCTTTTGCGGCCGTTTGCTTCAATATTTTTAACCACATTTCCAAATATTTCCTGACAAACCGTTCAATGTTTAATCAATTTTCATAACTAAAGATAAGTTGATCTGAGTTAATTCCGTGTCAAACATTGTCGCCATACATGCCACTGTCTTCAATGCTGAATATTTAATATTCTTTAAAAAATGGCATCCTGTATGCCCTGAAATCATGTAAATATGTGAAGTCTGCATCATCGTGAGACATTCTGTTGTTCTTTTACAGGTATGAATGTCTTCTTCACAACTTCATTATCTAACATGACTGTATAGTAAGGGAAGATTTTCTTACCTAGTAAACAGAACTGCTACCCTGTGCCAATCTTGGCCAAGATTATTTCCTCTTGTTGTATGTATGCACAAATTGTATTAAGTTAATTATGTAATAAGAGCCTAGGAATGCTTGTAAACATGTTATTTTAGTAGAGCTGTTAGGGCATTACATGTCAGCACCCAGCATGCAATGCACATTACTGTGTCAGAATCTCAGTTAAAAATGTGTGTTTCAATATCGGTACTTAAAATTGCCTACAAACGCAATACTTGCAATTATACAAGTAGGTGATGCATGGTCAAGATTGGTTGACTGAGTAGAGGATATATTGCACTAGGCAGCATGTACCCTAGCACCTGTTTCCCTTCTGTAACATTGTGAGAAATCTACAGCTGAAGGAAGAGTTGATCCTGCATAACGTTAATACTACTTCAAAAAATTAAATTAAAATGAAAGATTTGTCTTATTTAATAATTGCATGCTTTCAGTATTTGATAATTCCATGTCTTTCATGGCTCATTTGAAGTTTATCATGCCCAGAACAAGTGTGTATGGCTTGTTACATTGTAGCTGACACATTTGTGTGACTTAGAGGTTTAAATAAGAATAGAACCAGAATAAAAAATCAAGCGTTTTGGTATAGGTACAGAACATATCGGTACAGCTTGCATAAACAATATAAACCATGCTTTTTGTACATGGTAGCTANACACTTTTCTGAGAGGTTTAACCCTTTGAGCGCTGGAACCGGATTTTAAAGGTCTTTGCAAACAATTTGGATCCTGATGGGACGTCACAGAACGTGGCGTCTCATCAGGATCCAAACTGTTTGCTATTCTGATAGTATTCTTTGAAAAAAAGTGAAGAAAATGCTAATTTTTAGAAATTCAGCAGACAACATTTTAGCAGACTACAAATATCCCAGCATGCAAAGGGTTAAATAAGAATAGAACCAGAATAAAAAATCAAGCGTTTTGGTATAGTCATATCAGTACAGCTTGCATAAACAATATTTACCATGCTTTTTGTACATGGTTGCTATTTATAATTTTGTTCGAAACCTAACATGCCTTGTGTCCTTTTGAAAAAATTGAAAAAATTGTTCTCATTTCCCAATTGGTCCAAGTTAGACTTCATGCGTAAGAGATACATCTATATGTGACTGTTTATTGTATATCTAAATTTGTTTGATTCTCTTTAACATTTTAGTTTGTATGTATGACACATATGTAAAAGTTAGCACCAGTCTATGTATGTAAGACCTTGCAAATATAATCATTCTAAGTACAACCTTTTAAACCAGAAACAGAAAACACACTTGATTTATTTACAAATAACTGCCAAATAGATGGTCATGGTATGTACTTTATTGAAACCTTTGAAGGTTTGGTCAGTTCTCCAGACTTAATTATACTCTCATCCGTTGGTTATGGTTTCTTTCCCGATACCAGAGAATGCGCCATCAGTTTGGAATGAAGCTTGTAAGAAGGGAACCGGCTTACAAACCCATTGGTGAAAAAGTGCTACCGAATTCAAAATCAACCAGAATATAGTATCCCCTGACTTCTTTGTAGGCAGAATGCACGTTTGACCTTGTGTTTGACCAGAATTTTGATCTTTTGTTTGTTGGCTTTTAAAGTTTGATGTGCAGTTTTTGTGAAAAATTTAGTGTTTTTTTTTGTTTTAATTAGTTTACACAGCAAGAGAACAGTGTTAATTTTGTGTGACGTGTCTCCATTTGCACTGTTAGCGCTTTCCAAGCAAATGACGCTTGCTTGTTATATAGCACAATGATTTAAGAAAACATGTAAAATGCTTATACTGCAATTTAAATTTCATTTATTGAAATGTAAGCTTGAAAGCTGACTTGAAAATGTCCTTGAGAATTGTATTTGGCAAAAACAATAAAATGAATGATACTAAAAGCAATCATATCCATCAACTTTTAAAACTGTGTTCTTAGTTATATATATTTTCTGAAATATTTACAAAGAATCATTTCCTTTTTATGTCCCCCAGTCTATACTGGGGGACATATTGTTTTTGCCCTGTCTGTTTGTTGGTTTGCACAAACTTTAACATCGGCCATAACTTTTGCAATATTGAAGATAGCAGCTTGATATTTGGCATTCATGTGTATCTCATAGAGCTGCACATTTTGAGTGGTGAAAGGTCATGGTCATTCTTCAAGGTCAAAGGTCAAATATATGGGTCAAAATCGCTCAAACTTTAACATTGGCCATAACTTTTGCAATATTGAAGATAGCAACTTGATATTTGGCATGCATGTGTATCTCATGGATCTGCACATTTTGAGTGGTGAAAGGTCAAGGTCATCTTTCAATGTCAAAGGTCAAATATATGAGTCAAAATCGCTCATACTTTAACATTGGCCATAACTTTTGCAATATTGAAGATACCAACTTGATATTTGGCATGCATGTGTATCTCATGGAGGTCCACATGTTGAGTGGTGAAAGTCAAGGTCATCCTTTAAGGTCAAAGGTCAAATAAATGGGTCAAAATCATAACTTTTGCAATATTGAAGATATCAACTTGATATTTGGCATTCATGTGTATCTCATGGAGCTGCACATTTTAAGTTGTGAAAGGTAAAGGTCAAGGTCATCCTTCAAGGTCAAATATATGGGTCAAAATCGCTTAAAAGGGGACAATGTGCATTGTGTTTCACAAACACATCTTGTTAATATTCATGCATCATTGCAGCTAGAAATTTCAAAAGCATTAAACAAAAATAATGGCTGTTACTTGCAACCTCTTTCTGTAACTTGTGTGGTTTGTTTTAAATAGCTTAAACACTTGGGTTTGAAGTTATTTATAAAAAATAAAGTGGATAAGTGTTTTGAATGAAACAACAAAACTTAATAATTATGCTCTATAATAAGTTAGTTTAGTAGTAATATAATCTGATTTAAATTATGTAGAATCAGATAGTATTGAAAATGGTCATGGGTGATCAAAATACAATCATGTATTATCTTTCTTATGGTTGTTTAATATTTACTTTATTTTCTTTGTTTAACATACCTTTGCAATACAACTGCATGTTTTAATGTGTTTTTACTTTAGGCCATTATTATGTATTAAGATGTTTAACCGATTGGTTGTCTTCTGTAATAGCCAGCAAAAGTTTAACCTAAATGTAGTTTCCTTTTCACCAACATGCCAACACTTCTGCCAAAAAAACAACATCCAATATACTTTCCTGGTGAAGAGTCTGGTGAAAAAAAATATGTGTCGTGTTCTGAGAAAACTGGGCATAATGCTTGTGCGTAAATTGTGCAGTCCGCACAGGCTAATCAGGGACAACAATTTCCGCTTTTATGGAATTTTTCGTTGAAATGATGTCTCTTCTTGGCGAAAATCCACTTTAGGCGAAAAAGTGTTGTCCCGGATTAGCCTGTGCGGACTGCACAGGCTAATCTGGGATGACACTTTACGCACATGCATTATGCCCAGTTTTCTTAGAACACGACACATATATCAAAATAATGCCTATGCAAAACATAATCAATTACTCAAACATCTATCAAATTTATCTGCCAATCTGTTCAACAATTTCAAAAATACAAAAATGGCCTCGTGCAACATGAGAATCAGACATGTTGTGTATCGATGTTGTAACTATCTCTTTTAGGAGCCCCCCAGACCTGGCCCTAGACCAGCGACTAGAAAGAACATGTCGACATCAAGTGTTCCGGGATCCAACGGTGCAACAGCTAAAGTGGGTCGGACTCATTCAGAACACATTGTGAATGGTGATAAACTCTCGCCCTGGCACGTCAGCCAATCAGAAGAGAACAAGGTAGTGCGGAAGGTCACCTTGACAACGGAGTTATGAAAACAGGAAGTGGCCTAGCGCATTGTGGGAGTTTTTTTTTTATTTAAGCTGATTTACATATATCATTCAATCAATCAAATAATCAAGAAAAAGGGAAATATGAGTATTGGTAATTTTGTGTTTATAATAACAATTCTCTTGATGATCTTCCAAATATTTATAAAAGTTAACTGGTCCTTTATGTTTCTGGAAAAATCTTAATTAAATTTCATTTGTCACTTGTTTGCAGTGCGTCATTATTTTCTTGAACAAATTGTAAACTTACTGCCGTGCTCTGATCCATAACACAGGTCTAATTTTGCTTATATTGTTTTTAAAAATCTGTTGTAAAAATGTGCAGTTAGTCATATAAATAACTTTTCATGTAAAAGAATGTCATTTTTTTCACTATTGCAAAGATAGACCATTATATGAATGCAAACTGTATACATAGTTGTTTTCATTATTTGTAACTAGATTTTCTAAACAGGTTAGTTTACCTGTCGGCTTAATAGTTGCCTGAACATATGACTTGTGATGTCATTTTCAAAATTGTTTATACATTTGTAGCTTGGACATACTGACTTGACTTCCATGAGATATATATATGTTGGTTAAATTTGTATGATATGCTGTTGATATTTGCACATTTGCTTAATTCTTCTATCTGACTCTGTATTTAATGATGACACGCTGTTTAAACATGGTAAATGTAATTTGTTCTAATCAAGAATGCATTTGCAAAACAATATAAACCTTGAACTGCATTGTAAAATAAAATTGTTTGAACTAGTAAAAAACTAAATTATAACTGTTATCAGGAAACAAAAAAATAATAATTTAGGGAACAAAAATTGCTGAAAATTAAGGTTGACATAAATCGGTTTTCACAGAGACAAGTTAAAAAAAATAAAATATTGTGAAGGCAGAATAAGGGTATCTTCAATAAGAAATAACATATCAGTTTAAGATCACATTGTAACATTTGTCCAGTCAAGTTTGTAATATGTCGATTTCATAGGATCACTACGGCTGATCTAACTTGTGTAAAAGTTGCAGATCTCTCCCTTTAGATGTTCACAAATATGTACTGCAATATTTGTATTGTATGTCTCCTCTGTATTGGATGTATACTTTCTCCCCTGTAACAATATGACGGTCTGAAATCTCATGTTAACTTGTTCTTTAATCTTGAACATGTTTTGGTCATTCAAAAGATTCATTAAAAGTTTTTCAATTAATAAGATATGTCATGCCAAAAACAGGCTAAATGCATCTGTAAGGTTTTCCCATCTCACACCTCAAATACATATATGGACATTTGGTTGCTTTAATTTAATGTTGTATGTTTGTACCTAAACTTATTTATGCTGCGTGATGTATTCTGTGCATTTTTGTTTCTTCATTCATAGAATAATGAAACTGCACTGTTATTTTTATTTAGGAAAAAATATTTTATTAAAATGTATTTAATTTCTAACATTTTACTCTAACTTACAATATCTTATGCAACTAATGTTTTGAAAATGTTCCCAAAGAATCAGTGAAACAAAAACAAATTCAGGTCTCTAGCAGTACATTATATAGTATAGTTGAATGCATTTTTCAGTCTGAGTAGGCATGTCAGCACAATTATTACCCCAAATAAGTCCTTTTAACTCTTCCAGTGATGGAATCGAATTTTGTAGGCCTTTGCAAACAGTTTGGATCCAGATGAGACGCCACAGAACGTGGCGTCTCATCAGGATCCAAACTGTTTGCTATTCTGATAGTATTCTAAAAAAAAAAATAAAAAAAAAAATGCCAATTTTAGAAATTCAGCAGACGACATTTAAGCAGACGACAAATTTCCCAGCATGCAAAGGGCTAAGTATAAAGCATTATCTGCCAGTCGAGAATATGTTCTAAAGGTTTTGGTTGTCATCAACGCCAATGAGGTCAACTTTAACTTTCATGAATTAATAATATGTTTACAAATGATATGGAGTATTTTAATCTGATCTCACTCATCATGTGTGCTTGTATAAGGGGTTGAACTAGTATTAAATAAAATAACAAATTGACAAGTCCACTGAAAAATAGTAAATGCGTAAACCTTTTAATTTTTTTACAAGCCGAGTCAAAAGTGAGTTTACATTTGCTTTGTCAGTTCTGTATTTATTAAAATGTGAATGGGTTGTCTTGTAAAATGTTCTACATATTTCAAAAGTTTTGAACTTTCTATATTAACTTGAAATGAAAGAAATTCATTTTCAGTGCCCGTACTTCTAATCTTAAGTTATGTGAGACAATCATAAAATTAAATTGTTCAAATTTGATTAGTAAGGAATGATTATGAAACAAATAAACTTGTTTTGTATCCATTATTTTCCTACACTTTTTTATGTTTCTAATAAAATTTAATTTGTAACCTCACTAAGTACGGCCTTGGAATTTTTTCAATAAATCATAGGAGTCCAGTTTATGTGTAATTATATTTTTCATTATTACTATTTTTTTAATATAAATTAATTGTGAACTATATAAAATGCGTAATGAAACATATCAGACTTTGTCATTCCAGTGAATAACCAGTATTTTTTATCATTCCTATTTAATGATGGTTGTGATGTTTGAACTCACATCAAGATGGTTTAACATTTCCTTTATCACACAAGTGTCTCAGTGGTTGTAATGGATAAATTAATCTGTTAGTCAGCCATTGTTACTGTTGTTTTTGTGACTACTTCCACTGTATAGATTTTCTTTCATTTAGAGAAATGTAACATTTCTATAATAATTTTTTAAAGATATGCATTTTAAATGTTCGATAAATATTGTTAAACGGTTGGGTTGATGCAAAACTCGTAATTTTTTACATTTTGAAGTGTGATTTGAACATCTTTCGTTTTTATGTGTTTTTAACTGCAGTTTAATGCCAAAATTACTTGGAGAAGCGAGAAAATCATGTATTATTTTATTATTTAATCATAATATTTTTCTTTGCTGATTTGGTTGTGGACAAATATACTTATCTCAATATAACATATGTTTGTTCGGTGTTTTGTGATTATTTTCACTTTCAAATGCAATATTGTGTCATATATCTCCTTGAAAAGGTTTTTTTAGGAGTTGTTGTAAATGTTTATGAAAAGTGTCAGTTTCAAATATTTATTTTTATATAGGGGTATCCTTCAATAAATATGTCACATACTGCCTGTGGAATCGAATATGTGTCACGTTCTGAGAAAACTGGGCATAATGCTTGTGCGTTAATTGTCATCCCAGATTAGCCCCTGCAGTCCGCACAGGCTAATCCGGGACGACAATTTCCGCTTTTAATGAATTTTTTGTTTAAATGAAGTCTCTTCTTAGCAAAAATCCAGTTAAGGCGGAAAGTGTCGTCCCGTATTAGCCAGTGTGGATTGCACAAGCTAATCTGGGACGACACTTTACGCACATGCATTTTGCCCAGTTTTCTCGGGACACGACACATTTCACCATATCAATATCATCAATCATATTGACATGTACTGTACCTGTGCCATTTTATTTTCATTTCACAACTTCTCGCTTCTATTATCCTGTATGTGACTTTATGTATTTATATTGTAATCCGTACAACATGTAAAATATCTGGTTTATCCTGTTGTGCATTTCGAGAACTGTTTTTCCAAGCGCTAACTCGTATCTCTAATTCAACCTTTCATAATGATGAAACATCAGCTGTTTTATCATCAGACCTGTTTTGATTTAACCAATTACTGACAAATGCACGGACCTGATCATTTATTTGCGCTAGCAGCAAATTGCATTTCAGACTTGTTCAGAAAACCTTTTCCATGTTTTCGATTTTTACCTGGAAGAGTGTAAAATAATATGCACTTAGTCGAAATGCTGATTGTCTGTAACTTAGAGAGGTTTGAAATGGGGATATGTTGATAAGAAATCAATTTGCAAGCAATAATGTTTACATTGTTTCTTTTGAATACATGCATACACAAGTGTGGGGAATTTTATATTAAAGCATTTTATTATTTTTATCTATTTTATATCTGTATTGTATCATTTTAGCAGAACTATATTCCCATTACATTGCATGTTTTGTATATACCTGTATATTGCTGTTAAGTTTTGTGAAGCCTTTACCTTGTCAATGCGTGTTGACAGATTTCTCGCCTACTGAATAGCCCTGGTCATTAACAGACATCGTCAGGTACTCAAGATTCTCATTCCGCTACACTCCTTCAATGAAATAAAGAGGGGTGAAATGGGTCAGATGCGAGTATCCAAAAATGTTACAGGTAGACAAACATGGATCATGACATATTTCATTTAGCCGCTCTGTGGAAAAACTTGGCCTAATGCATGAGCGTAAAGTTTTATGCCAGTTAGCCTGCGCAGTTTGGACAGGATTATCAAGGACACAGTTAGCCTGCGCAGTTTGGACAGGATTATCAAGGGCACAGTTAGCCTGCGCAGTTTGGACAGGATTATCAAGGACAACACTTTCTGCCTAGACTTGATTTTGGTTCAAAAGAGACATCCTTTAAACATAAATTCTGTAAAAGCAGGTGTCTTTCCTGATTAGCCTGTGCGTGGCGCACAATTTGTCTTAGGTACTTTGTCAAAGTAATTGAAGTTATTGGATGGGGCTATGCACTATAATTTACTAATCAAATGTAAATACAATGGTTGATCAAATAAATAGTTGATTGATAATTACTACTGTAAGGTAACAAAGATGGGTAAAATGGTTGCACATTAAAGACATTAAACTTGTGTTAATATTGTGTAGCTCAAACACAGACATTTGAGTTCATCTTTTTTTGTTATAAAATACTTAACTGTGTACAGGGTATACCAAAAAACTGCTGAAAGCTGGTTGTGATGTTGAAAGTTACCGTAAATATCTAAGGCTTTAGGAACGCTACTTATAACATGCTTCATGTATAAAAATTGTTCAAACAGAAATTTAATACTACAATGCACTATTTAAATTTGCAATGACATAATGCTATTAACCTTTATCTGCAATCCATATGGCATTTGTATGCAGTATTTATTTTTCACCTAATTTGGTAACTTTGAGGTTTTACAATTTTCTGCTAATCTTATTTGTCATTTGTAATGACNATAGGAACTTTCAAAAAGAATGTAAGAGAGAACTAAGGAGAGCTGAAAGAGATTATGTCAACAACAACATCATAGAAGGACTAGAAACCAATAACCCAAAGCCATTTTGGAAATACGTGAAATCTAAACGACAAGACTCAAGCGGAATAGCCCCACTCAGAAAAGGAGTCAACCTCATCAGCGATAGCAAAGGCAAAGCTGAACTGCTTCTAGACCAATTTAAATCAGTTTTCACCAAAAGCTCCGACAACCAACTTCCACCTACAAGACTTAGAGCCAAGAATAACATACAACCAATTCATATCACAGAAAAAGGACTAAAGAAACTATTGGAAAAAGTAAACCCGAACAAAGCATCAGGACCAGACAACATACCAAATCGTATTTTGAAACAATGTGCATCACAACTTACACCAATTCTGCAAACAATCCTACAAAAATCCTTAGACACTGGAGAACTACCAAAAGACTGGAGGGACGCAAACATCTCAAGCATATACAAAAAAGGGGACAAGCACCTACCAGAAAATTACAGACCAGTTTCACTTACCTCTGTAATCTGCAAGATACTGGAACACATTATATGCAGACACCTCCTAAAACACCTTGAATCAAACAAAATATTAACAAACTTAAACCATGGATTTAGATCTGGTTACTCGTGCGAAACACAACTGATTACCACACTAGACGACCTCCTCAATGAACACAACAAAGGACACCAAGTTGACATAGCCATTCTAGATTTTTCAAAAGCATTTGACACAGTACCACACAACAAACTCCTACACAAGCTCCACCAATACGGAATCCAGGGAAACATACACACATGGCTCACCAACTTCCTCACCAAAAGAAACATGAGAACAATAGTTGAAGGAGAAACATCAAATGAAACCACCGTAGACTCAGGTGTACCCCAAGGCACAGTCCTGGGACCGATAATGTTTCTCTGCCATATAAACGACCTCCCAGATTGCGTAAACTCATCCGTCAGACTATTCGCAGACGACTGCTTACTGTACAGAACAATTAAAAACGAAAAAGACCATCACACTCTACAAAAAGACCTTCTTAACTTAGAAAAATGGGCTAGCGACTGGGGCATGAGGTTCAACGCCAAAAAATGTTATATAATGTCAATAAACCAAAAATCAAACAAATTCTATGATCTAGACAATCACATATTACAACAAGTACAGGACAATCCATACTTAGGTATACTAATATCAAACGACCTCAAATGGAGCAAACACATCAATAACGTTTACAGTAAAGCAAACTCTACACTTGGATTTATACGCAGAAACCTCAGAAATGTACCTGAAGCATGCAGAAAAACAGCCTACATAGCATTAATAAGATCAACCATGGAATACGGGGCAACCATATGGAACCCATACTGACAAGGGGACATTGATAAACTAGAAAGACTACAGAACAGAGCAGCTAGGTTCATAAAGAAAGACTATACCAACAGAAGCCCCGGTGCAGTAACAAGCATGAAATATGACCTCAAGTTGGAAGAGCTCAAGGAAAGAAGGATCAGTCTTCGCCTCATCCTTATGTACAAGGTGGTTGAGGGGTTGGTACCGTCACTTCCACCTGACAAATTCCTAAAATTCTCTAAACCTAAACTCAAAATTAAAGCAAAAACCTTTTCGGACCATATAGTAACAAATTTCGTAAACTGTCAAGTTTGCAACAACTCAAAAGGCCTACAAATCCCAGATAGCAAAGCTATACAGTATAGAAACTCCTTCTTTGTGGACACAGCCATTCACTGGCACCACCTCCCAGACAGTGTGGTGCAGAAGGACAGCGTAGAGTCGTTCAAAAACTCTACAGAACTACCGCGCAACATAACGCGCTCTCTCACCCCGTTGAATAAAAACCGCAAGTCGGGATCTTCAACGTATAGATACAGATACAGATACTATTTGTAACTAAGTTGATAGTATTCTACAAAGAAGTATTTACCTTGTTAAGTTCACATATAATTCTCTGCTAAAGCTTATGATATTTTTAAAATGAACTTTATGCACACTTTGTCAATATGCAAACAGTAAGCTTAAGCTTATATTATTATAAACAGGATTATATTTTTCAGAAAACAGAGGCCATGGGATAAACTGTGAGCTAAAATGAGACGTTAAAAGAGGTTGAGCCTACCAACAAGTGTACAGAACCTCACCCCACAATGATCTCTGTACACTAGAATTCAGAATTTAAAATGTATTAATATTAAGCCAATGACATTGGGACTGCAACATGAAGAGCGTAGTCTTATGGGCCACCATTTCTTGCTCTTGGTTAGCTGTTGTGCATGCCATCTCTGACATTGTTGTTAAGTATTAACTTATGCATACGTGTCTCCTTTTTCAATAGTGTATACATATGCGAGATCAATTAAAACAAATAATTTACTAAGGGGGCTGGCTTTGCCGGGCTTCTTCCGCCTATGATAGCTTTTTCTTCTGGCTGTCCGACTAATGAAGTGGCTCATACTCGCGCTTCTCACGTAGGTGTGCTTTCCACTGTACTACCATGCTTTCTTGAGTTGTCACCATTCCGGACAGGTGAGGGTTTCCTCTTGGCTCTGCGGTTTTTCCTAACAGTTCAGCTCAATACCACGCCAAATGTGTATTCATTGCAGTAAAATACTGGTAATACCTAGCTGGAAATATATGGAACACATACCAAATATTGCGTACTGTAATGCGCGGGATAATAGCATAAACTTTAAATCTCATACGTTTTTTTTTTCGCCGCATATTTTGTTATCCACCGCTTGTATAATTCCATGTAAGTGTATCTGGCTGAAATCGACAAGTTAAAACGCCTCACATGAACGAAACTGTGCCTTTTACTTGAAGTCAAAGATACAATAACCTTTAAAGAACAAATGGTACTTTTACCAAGTGATGATTGATAACCAAAAGTGTTACTAGCACATGTGTTGAGTCATATTATGTGTTTCTAAATCTTTGATAGTAGTTAAATATTCCACCCTCGTAACCTAAGATCCTGTGTCCGCGCCTGCAATTTTTGAGCTCAAGTTGTAATGCCTTTTTTTAAAACACACAGCGTACTGTTGTCCGAATGCTATACGTACGAATAATTGGTTCACTTAACTGTAGTGAAACTTCCGGTCGTCTGCCACTTGTAAGATGCATTTCTTCTGTTTGTTCGTTGTCGTTTTTATTCCATAATCATAACTGAGTTTTATGAAACAATATAATGTTCATATGTCTATAATCTGGATAAACAACTTTTATTGTGAATATAGAAGTAACCAACATCAGTTTAATGAGTGTAGTAAGCGCATGCTTAATTCGGGTGACAATTTCGGATGAAAGATTTCAGTTAGTGCATAAAAACAAACAAAAATAACTAACTTTTTATCTGTGTCTTTCTATAACTGAAAATCATCTTGTTTTAGGCATTGTCATGAATTTGTTTTCTATGATATGCTACTATGTATACAGCTGAGTCGTCAATAATTCCATTAGTGGAACACATTCATGAATCATTTATGAACAGTTTGTTTACAAACAAATCACGAGTCTTAACATTTGTTAACAATTCTCTGTATTACCAAACGCTTGACTGACATATTAAAGGGACTTGTTCACAGATTGGGGCAGTTTTTGACTTATGTCCGTGAATGCCTTAAATTGCTAGATTTTAACCATGGAACTTAAGAGACATCATAAAATCGAATATTGCACGTAAGTATAATCAATGTTAATTCAATAAACTCATTAATCAGGTCCAGTCTTGATAGCGGCTAAACTATGCGTGAATTATAGGGGTTGGCTCAACATTGTTTTGAACTGTCAAAGAATTGCGACACAGCAGACAGTTAAAGTAATTTAATAATGTTAATGTACAAGTAGTGTGTTTTTGTGATAGAACTCTTGTCTTGATATTTATAATTATGTTATAATTATTCAACTAAAAACCCCATTCACAATATGCCCACAGGACAGATTTACTGTATACAGTGAGAATACCAATGGTATGATAAAATATATGTTAGGTTAAATGTTTTCCATCTGACTTGCATCATAAGTATATATCTACTGGCAGACAAATATGGATTATTCGAAAAACAAACAACTCAAGTTCAGAGTTATGTCAGGGATCCCGTTTGGACTGATCGAAGAAATGTGTCTAAATATTCTAAAAATGTTGTATACAATTTTTATTATAAAGATGATAATGTTTATGCAAATATATGTGTGGAACTTGTACCAATATATATCAATAATGAAACTACCAGAAATATCAGAAGATAAATTTGTATTAATCTAAGTTTTCATAATTGTTCAGCGCGTTTAAAAGAGGGTTGGTGGTAGTGCGGTTCTATGAAAATACACAGTCCAAAATTCAGATATTTATATAGAAGTATAATAATAATAAGAGCATTACACAAGATATTGTATGTATTTCCAGAAGGTGCTGTACTTCCCGATTCTTTTCGATCTGATCTGTTATTTAGTAAACAACATCTGTGTATTTAACATTACATTTTTGTATATTTTACACATGTAAATCTAGTAAGCAAAATAGGTAGCAGTGCTGGGACACACTCCGGGTCCTCACGTAATGCAGCCTCAAGGGAGGAAGCATATCATAAACTTCGAAAAACACACTGTTTGAGGGGGGGGGGGACTGCCGGGGTTCAGTAAAATTTCTCACAAAACAGCAGCGCTCAATTAATGAAAGATAGTGGATGTAAAAAAGAAAGAAAAACTGTGTCTATTTATATTATAAAAGTTAAATTCCAATATACATTTTTGATAATTGTTTCTATTCAGGAAAGACCCTTACTGGAATGGAGGGCACGTTCAAATTAGAAATTGCTGATGGCTCGAATCTACAGTTCGGAGGATCACCCGACAATAGGCAGATGCGAAAACGGAAGATTGATGTAGCTTTTTTTACTTAGATCAATCACTAAATTATTGTTAAAACTACTGTTTTACCAGTATCAATAATAATATATATATATGTTTAATGTTACTGCATTTTTTATATCTTTAAATCGCACCATTTCAGAAGGTAATACAATATGCATATATTGTACCGTACTGTATGCTTAATCTAGTTTTAATAAATGCAGTATCACTGTTGTGGTTGAAATACTGGAATGCAAGTTCTTGACATAAATAACTCAGCACTTTAATTAACTAAGAATACTAGACACGCATATGTCAAGTCCATTAAAGTCCATGATCCTACAATACTATTTAAGGTGACGCGTGAATTCCTTCCTCAATAAACGCAAAAAATAAGTACGTAATCAACATACTTATTCTGATGTGGTCTCGGAACTGTGTTTGAAGTACAAGGTCCATAAGATGATAGCAGGTGTTCGGCCGTTTTAAATTTACCGTACTGCATGCAGTGCATGTTTTTTTTTATCAAATACACAGAGTTCTAGTTGCATGATCGCGTGAGTTGTACGAGTACATGTGTCGCGTTCTGAGAAAACTGGACAAAATGCATGTGCGTAAAGTGTCGTCCCAGATTAGCCTGTGCAATCCGCACAGGCTAATCAGGGACGACACTTTCCGCTTTTATGACATTTTAGTTTAAATGAAGTCTCTTCTTAGCAAAAATCCAATTTAGGCGGAAAATGTCGTCCCTGACTATCCTGTGCGGATTGCAAAGGCTAATCTGGGACAACACTTTACGCACATGCATTTTGCCCAGTTTTCTCAGAACGCGACACATATAATTCTGATGTACATGTTGCAGAGGGAGGGTTTTGTCTGCCCTGCTACTCCAGACATTCCCCGCTCCTCTCGGCAGTTCAAGAAAGGTAAAACCGATACGTAAAACATTGCTAGTACATGTGAAGCGTTAAGTTATTTACTAATTATTTTCTCATTACTTTAAAGAAAGATCTTTTTGTTAGTTAGTTGATGCCATATAAAAGGTCTCGTAATTTGTTAAGAGATATATGAAGATATTTACAGTTAAAATACTTCTGTTCGGCTCCTGTCTGGTCGTGGATCTTTAGACAAATTTGTAAAACGTCTAAGTTTTTGAAGAAAAAAAGAGTCAAACTTTTTCTGAAATAATCGACATACTGCCAAGAAAATAAAAACTATTTTTAAACTGTCGTTTTCATATATTGTGGCGTGTCTGTTTCAATAATAACGGCATAAAAATGTGAACCAAATATCTATCAATAATAGATCTCTTTGAAAACATGGACTACTTTGTTAAAAAATAAGACCACTCACTCTATTATATGAGCCTCGTTATGGGAAAACTGGGCTATATGCATGTGCGTAACATGTCGTCTTAGATTAGCCTGTGCAGACTGAAGGGACGACACTTTCCGCTTTTATGGAATTGTTCATTTAAAGGAAGTCTCTTTTAAATGAAAATCCAATCTAGGCGGAAAGTGTCGTCTCTGATAAGCCTATGCGGACTGCACAGGTAAATCTGGGACGGCACTTTACGCACATGCATTAAGACCAGTTTTCCCAGAACGCGACTCTTATACATTATACCATGTACATGAATGCTGTAGACTCGGACGTGGATGGATCTCCCGACGATTATGACGATAACCAAGGAGACGAAAACGGGTGCGAGCTGCCCTCTGGGGATGGGGCGGCCTGTCAGGGGACGATACCCAGCTCCGTACAAAGTAGCAACATGTCAGCATTGTTCGCAGGTACTCTCAGCCTCTTAGCAGTTTACCCCCCCCCCCCNAAACGACTTTATGGCTTCTCTTGTTCATCTTTCAAGGCTGTTTCCAGATTTGTAAGTTGTGTTTTGATTTCAGACTTGAACCGTCAGGTTGAAAAGACAATGACGTCGTGGCAAAAAGTATTTACGTACGTGAAATAGATTTAAGTGATGTTTGGGTATAATACAATGTTTTTACACTTTTTAATGAGAAAACCATGTCATGTTTGCAATGAACCAGCGATGAATGACGAACGTCAATACGTTACAATCCACTTTGTGGGATTTCTCCACCACATTTTATTAACGTCAAATATATGACATATTTTATTTCATGAATTGCAACTTGTTAGTTTAAACCTATTTATTTTAGCTCGATATCATTTAAAGTACTAACTACTTAATACTTGAAACGCTATTGAGTCCGTTTCCTGTGCATAGAACCAGTACTTGGTGTCTTTTGGGGAGATCTTACGAACGCTCCAACAGTGGAGATCGAACCCGTGACCTCCCGGTCGCTAGGCGGACACCATATCCATTACACCACGGCAACCTTTAATTGCAACTTGTTACAGGCCTATAATGAACCCATCAAGTACTTTACTGTCTTTATACTGTTTTTTTTTCTTTCTCCACAGACAGAGCGAGGCTTATGAACGTCAGTGTCCGGAGAAGCTTGACACGTTGATAGAACGCGCACGTGTTCTAGATGAGAACCTGCAATCCCAGAAGGCCCTGCTGTGTAGACGCTTGCAGGGCCTAGGCCAAATACTGCAGCACGAGTGAGCACGTGCTCATGGTACCCATGGTTGTTGACCCTAGCAACGGGATCCTATGTCTGATCTACGAGATCTTGCTTCGGCTTATTCATGTTATTGACGTTCAGCGTAACAGTTTCCATGACATAATATGAGTCTGTTTTTTATTTAAAAAGTAAATAATATATATTATTAAAGATGTGTAATTTATCTTGCATGTGGTTAGTTCTAATTGCGGAATAGGTGATTTTATTATTATGGTTCAACTCCTTTGTTTTTCCCAAAGTGTTTCTTTTTTTAAGCTATATTGGCACGGCGTTTTTTTATATATGCGATAAAATCAAGTGTATATTGGTGCAATCTTTTTGTGTTCGCCACAGTGAAGGTCAATCCATCGCAGTGTATTTTAATCATCATGTGCCGGTTGTATTGGCTTTCTTAACAAAAAACACGGATCTATCAGTACCAACCATTCGAAAAACACGACATTTTGCTTTACATATTGGCGGCCCGCTCCGTGGTCAGTTCGTCATTCGTACGTTCGTCAAGGAGGAAGTTCACGTTGTAGTTACGTTTCGTTAAACTGCTTTTAGGTAGGTTGGGCGGCGCTTATATATATCATGGTTGACCATCGTCATAGTTAACGCATATAATGTAACAAAAAAGGAATTGTTTGTGCAACAAACCGGCAATAGATGACTGTTTGGTTATGCAGTAATAACTGGACACAATGTTCGGACTTCCTTTACCTGCTTTACCTTATTCCAGTACAGAAACTAATATACTATTATACATGTATAACGCAATGGTATAATAAAATTTTCTTGCATAAAGGTGAGTTAACATTAGCAAGTTATAATAACAAAGTATTAACCCAGGCGTTGCCGTTCACGAAACAGATGGCCAGTTAATACCCGTCTGTGAGTCAAGGACTGAGAATGTGTATATGCGTATTTCGAAGTCTATGAGGTTCCGCGCCTGAGGCGCCATTGGGTGAGGACCCGGACCGTGGTCATAGCATCCTACTTTATTTACTAACTAGACTCACGATTTGGAGCGAATTTTTAAACATAGCTACAGTAACTAGCTTTTGAGTTTGTACTGAAAGATATTCAATTTTGGTGTGGCCTTGTGCTGTGCGGGGAAACCGGAAACCCCACCTGCCCGGTCGAATGACCACACACCATGCGTCTATGCATGAGATATCCCATGGTATTTAATATATTTAATTGGTAAGCTCCTTAAAAGCATACGATTGTCTTATCCAATCTATTTACTTCAAATCTGTGGACAATCCACATTGGGAAAACGTCAATACGTAGCGATGCAGGTTATTGCTATTGGTACTTACTTGAAACTATTTATTACTCAAATATAATTGGGTCAACATTGATATGCAATGGGGGAGGGGGGGGGCTAACTGAAGGTAAAGGAGACGTATCAAGTAAAAAATAATCGTAACCATCAGTGATAAAGGCTCGAAGGGAATATCAAATCATGTTCATGTACGACGACGTGAAGTATTGCACAGTTCAGTTACGAACCATTATTTAAATACGATCTGAGTTTCACTAAAAACCCGCGTTCGTGATAAAAAACTGTGGTCACTGGTCCAAGTGTTTCGTTCAGCCCTCACCGCGTCTGTGTAATTGCATGTTGAGAAAAGGTTTGCGTTGCCCCACACTTTAGCGTCTGATCAAGACATGACGCTCGATTGGTCATTGTCGGCTCATGTACTACTTTAAAGTACACCGGATACGGAAAATATACTAAAAAGTACTCCGTACTAAGGCCGGATGCCTTAAAGCGTATTTTCCGTACGTTCGGTACGTTGTAGTATACTTAAGAATGTCCGGTATACTTTTAAGTAGTATCTGAGCCGACAACGACCAAGTGAGCATAGTGACTGTCATACAAGAACAGGTATGATGTAGAAGAAAAAACACAACCCGGTGGTTTAGAAAATCTCTGTAATTTATCAATCAAATACACAAAACAACCGATCACAATTGTAAGTGTTTTTAGACGAAATCATAATCTTTCAAAAGAGCATTTTTCCAAAACATGTGTTCCATAAATTTAAGGATGGCTAGATCATGCGCAATAGCATACTCCATTTAAACTACCGGTCACTGTAACACAAAATACATATTTAGCAACAAAAATAAAAACGATGAGGTGTGCGCTTACCGCCGTATAAAAAAGCGCTTCAAATTCACATATCTATAGATACTCAAACTAAGCAACTTTACATGTTGCTAGTCCTCGGATTTTATTTCCACGACATCACGTAAGTTCTTGAATTATTGCATCATCCTGACATATTTGCGCCTGGTCTTGCAAAATGCGCACTTGCGGCCGCTAAACCTGCAGGGGTCAAGTCGCTAAGGTCGATAACGCCTCTCCGATCCAGGTCTTGAAGCTGTACATAGTTGACATTCGCCAGCCCCGCTAGCCCGCCCCCGGCGCCCATCTGCCCCTGTTCGTTGAAGAATGACGTCATGTCAATTGGGGCCGGACCGGCCGGACTTCCGGGCCCCCCAGGAAAGTTCATTGGTCCGCCTGGCATGCCTCCTCTACTTCCTGTGGACAGGGCGAAGTAAACTTGATATTCATATACAAATATATGGCGTGCCTTGAATTTTTGAAATAATAAAAAGACAACACCATTTGGCTCTTTCTAATAAGTTATTTTACTGCCGCGTATAAATATTTCCTGAATTTTGACAGCTGAACGTGTCATCGAAAACAACAGCACGTGCATGGCAGTTGCCTAAAGTCTATTTATTATGACCAAAAACAACTCGAGTGATGTTTACAATAATATAAATCACGTATTCATTAAATATATCGTTGTAAGGTGTTATCCGCAACTACAAACATAATTTGCATTGTTTTATCGTTAAACCACATTTTCCCATGTGACCACAACTAGATTGCGTAAACCACAAAACCAATAAATGTGTATGCGTTTGTTCTCGAGAAAAAAACAACATGATTGAAGCGTTCTCGGGTTAAACAATTAAAGGCCTTTCGTTTCAACCTTTTTTATTTCAGCTCGATGACATCGAAAGCCTTATACAATCTCGAGTGCGTTTTCTGGGTTGAATCAGTTCGTGGTGTCTTTTAAAAAGTAACCGTATCGCTAAGGCCTTTAGGTAGAATATAATTAAACGAATGGATGTGATTTTAAACATATTAAATTCAGTATCACAACATGTTTGTGTTTATCCTTATGAAATATGTTGAATTGGATAGTTTCTGTCACTGACCCCCAAAACAACTTGTCACCAAAGCTTCGGATTTGACACGCGATAAATTGCCTTGTCATTGTTTAGTTTAGACATGTTTTATCGTTGTTTTCGTTAACTGTCATTAAACAACTTTTAAGCGTTCGGATGAAATGAATTATGAACCACTAGGGTGTTTGTCCAACAGATTTAAAAGAATCGATTCGGAATGTATAGTTTGTTTTGACACAAAAATAGTATGTGAAATTTATTTCAATTTAAATATGCTGTGACAAATTATTTTGCAAATAAAATGAGATATCTATTTCACTATTGCTGCACGTTGGAGTTTTTTTTTAACTATGTCGAGAAGACTGTCTTTGTACTTTCATTGAATACATCTGTTCATAACAATTAAGTGTGTTCTTGCCAAATCTATGAATATATCGATGAGCTGTTTGAAAACACAAGTTCGTATAACGTTATAAAAAAGAACAACGTGGTCTTCACGAAGCATTACATTTTAACGCATCGTTTTTGCATTACTACATACAAATTTATGTTTATGAACGTTTGTGAAACCCATCTTCTAATATACCATTGACGTAGGCTTTTAATGTAAAATGCTTTCATGCAGAGAACAATGTTCGGGAAATGATCTGGGTTAAATATAATCATAACAAATAAATTAAGATAATTTTAATTAGTAATGTAAATGCACCACCTGTAACTTCAATGCTATGAACTCTTTAATAATAATTATGCAATGAAGGACGGACTGTACTTACTTCCCATTAAGGAAGCAAACATGTCACTTCCGCCGCCAATGGGCGAACTGGAACCGCCGCCACCAAGCAGCGACATCAAGGCCGCCATATCCGGTCCACCACCGGAAGGGGCTGCATGCGGTGATTGAAACGGCTGTGTGCGCGCTGATAGTTAAAGCCCCATTAACACTCAAAATCAACGAATATTTTGTAACATATTTCATACAATAAAGTTAACCCATAACAAATTAAGTGGTCCTTATAGCAATTGCCAAAATTTCAACGCTAGATGTGGTCTGGTAACATTGATTTAAAAAGATACACAATGCTCTTCTTTATTTTTTGTGGTACAATGTATTCAACAAATGCTCATGCACTCATTTAGTGTTCGTGTGTCGTATGAAAAGATATCGTTGCAGGCAATTAAAATGGAATGTATTGTGCCACAAAAGTAAAAACGAGCATTGTGTATCTCGTTAAATCTATGTTACCATACCACATCTGGCGTTAAAATTTTGGCTATTGCTATAAGAAACACTGAATTTTGTATGGGTTAACTTTATAATACGAAATATTTTACGATATATTCGTTGATTTTGAGTGTGAATGGGGCTTTAATATAAATTATGCAATGCAGGACGGACTGTACTTACCACCCATTAATGAAGCAAACATGTCACTACCGCCGCCCATGGGCGAACTGGAACCGCCGCCACCAAGCAGCGACATTATGGCAGCCATATCCGGTCCACCACCGGAAGGGGCTGCAGGCGGTGATTGAAACGGCTGTGCGCGCGCTGATAGTTAAATAATAATAAAACATAATACAGAACTAAACTTCTTTTGGGGTAAAGCCCTTCAAGAATTAAAACAACACAAAATTCGGTAAGTGATTAGGTTATGGTTCGACCATTTTACACAGAAAAAGCCACACTCTCTACTTATATTTTGTCTCCTCAATAAGTTTTTTTTTAAGTTTTTTTTTTATCAATGGACTACATATTCTTTGTTTAACTTCAGGTAACGATTTTTAATCAAAAGACTTGCCCAAATCTATGAATATACATGCAAATACCATTTTTCATTGCTTATTAAACCAACTTTACCGGTCGTTTATACCAATCTATATGTTAATACACATTTGGTTGTTGTTGGTTTTTTTTGCAGTGAATAAGAGACACAATAATAACTTAATAACAGAAACGTGTTATTGAATCTTATAAAAATCACAAATAAAATTAATATATTTACCTCACTTCAGTTGTCTAAATTTAGTAAGAAATACTGAAACTAACATGCTCTTCTAATTATACTTGAATTAATTCAGCCAAGGTACACAATGTTTTATATATCTACATGTACATCTATTTGAATACTTACAAATGAATGCCGCAAAAGGGTCAGTTGTACTTTTAGGTGTTGGATTTATGTTCATATCGCCGAAAATTTGTCGCTGAAGTTGCGCAAGCAAAACTGCCATTGGGTTTCCACCCGCTGGGAAATCCGCTGACGTCATCGCATTTCCTGTTCGGCGGGGCTCGACTGGAGCGCTTGGTCGTGGGGTAGGTTGCGGGGGCGGAACTCTCGATTCCGCTTGAGTCATTGCCTTCATCATTGCCAATATATGCGGAGGGAGTCCACTCCCGTCAGAAGCTTGCGATGCAGATGCCTGGTTAGACGTCATTGCATTTTCGGTTGGAAAGGGCGTGTGTGGGACGCTTGGTCGTGAGGAAGGTAGCGGGGGCGGAACTTTCAAATCCGGCTGTGTTAATGACTGATTCAGCATTGCCAATATATGCGTAGGAATTCCACTTCCGTCAGAAGCCTGTGATTGAAGTTCCTGGTTAAACATTCTTGGTGATATATCGTTCATGGCTTTTAATACAGACTGTGGCACCGCCGGACTATCACCGCTGGTTCCGCTCTTTTGAGCCGGTCGCTGGTCGGAAGGAGAAGACGCCTGTTGGAGCATCTGAAGCACCGACGGTGGAAGCTGACCGGATATTGATTGCTCACGATCCCGATTAACTTGCTCCTGTTTACCCATCGGCGTTGGAGTGGTAGACGTAACGGCGATGTTTGTTGTAGGAAATCCCTCATTTGTATTTCCAATCTCTCTCGATTTAGCGATCTGCGCCTGTTGAAGCAGCAACATCACTTCCGGAGGGATAACGTCAGGTAGGAGGGCGGGGTCTACTGGGGAAGTAACCTTCGGCGTGACCGGTTTCGGTTTGTACTGGATTGGGTTGACTAATGTTTGGTCTGCGGAACTTGTGCCAATATCCATCGTGAGGCCTTACGAAGATGTGGAATTAGTAGCAAAAACGTGTCTACATATGAGTCGTGTCGTGGAAAGACCGGATTTAATGCACGTGCGCCTTACTCTCAATCAGCGTTATTATAATTTAGGACGGCACGTTCTAACTGTGTTAGATTATGTCTATATATATAGATCACTTAAATGAATTCGGAGACGTCATAAAGGCGGAAATGGGCGTCCCGATTGAGCTTTTGCGGACGACGCTTTCGCACGTGCATTAAACCCATTTTCCCCTCAAAACGCATACTAGATACATGCATAGTTCTACACTATAAGGACTACGTTGCACTGAATTTGGGACATGGGCCCTGATTTACGAAGTTATTTGCGACATTTTGAGACGTGTGCATACATTTTAAATAGAATTATAACTTTATACATTGACGCGAATTAAGAAATTTGGAACATATTTATTGTAAGCAAATTTACTATTAATAGGACAATTATAAGTTAAACTCACATACATTAAGTTGTATGATTGAAAGGATAACCGTTCTAGAAGGGTTCCTTCCCTAAAATTTCTTTTGAAATATACTGAGTGGAAAAAAAAAGAAACTGAAATAATCTTTTCACATTTTAATAAAGTGAATATTGTAGCATGAATTTAAAAAAAATGTGTTTTATACACTTAAAATTGTGTAATTAGCTTACGGTTCATGGTTTTGAATACATAAATCAGGTTTGTGTCACTTCAGACTTTTTGCACTCAAACACTTAAGACCACATGTCCACTAAACTTCAATTTTCACCTCAAGAATATATAATTCATTATATTGAAAGGTGATTTAAAAATGTGTTTCCAGTAGTAAACTGACTGAAGCTTATTTATTGAAAGTTTAGTAAAGTTGTTAACAAATATAATTTACAACATGCTGATATTAATACTGAATAAATTATCATTTAATCGTTAGTATCAGTTAAGTAAAACTGTTCATTTAGTGCTGTAGTAAGTGAGTGTACATTAAGTAACACGGTCACGGGGCGCGATATTTGACACCGGCTTGCACCGGCTATATAAGTATATTTGTGCTTCGCTCTGTGAAAAGTTTTTTTTTATGAATGTGCGAAAAGTGTCGTCCCAGATTAGCCTTTGCAGTCCGCACTGGCTAATCAGGGGCGACCTTTTCCGCTTTTATGATATTTTTTTGTTTAAAGAAAGTCTCTTCTCAGCAAAAATCCAAATAATTCGGAAAGTGTCGTCCCAGATTAGCCTGTGCGGACTCCACAATCTGGGACGACACTTTACGCACATGCATTAACCCCCCTTTTCACTGAGCGCGGCTCATTTATTAAAATGTTCTATGTAAACTGAGTAAAATGAACACATGCAAATAGACAAGAAACTATTAAAATGAAAACCTACACATGCGCACTAGCACATACCATCAATACCATAATTTCGTGGCTTACCTCTAGACATGGAAGGGGGTCCCGGCATTGGCCTGAAAACACGGGAAGCAACAAGGTAACAGTGGTCTTGTTCACATCTTTGAAAATAAGTTATAATTTGTTCAGGTGAAAAGGCGTTACGTATTATTCTTCAAACACTACAATTAAAACATTATTTATAATGCTGTGATCACATCTTTGAAAATAAGATATAATTTGTTCAGGTGAAAAGGCGTTACGTATTATTCTTCAAACACTACAATTAAAACATTATTTATTATGCTGTGATCACATCTTTGAAAATAAGATATAATTTTTTCAGGTGAAAAGGCGTTACGTATTATTTTTCAAACACTGCGATTTTAACATTATTTAGAATGTTGTGATGGCTTCCATTTTGTCTTCTTTACAATGATATACTTTACTATTTTTCATCAATTATCACACTCAAACACCGTTTCTTGACACTTTAAATTAATTAAAATGTTAAAAAGTAGAAACCATCCTTCACATGTGTATATCAGAGTAGTTGATAACAATAATATTATACAGAGGGCATATATATGACATAAATAACTATCGTATTTATATGTGACATCATTTCAACACTAATTTTTCACATATACATGACTTATGATAAACACAAAAGCGTTAAAAAAAATAAGTATATGCCACATATCAATTTAAAAATCATATGCCACATAGACTACTGTAAATTATTCAAAACCATGAGTCCCATATGAACCTACGCGTGAAACTTGTTGTTGTGTATAAAGTCAATCGCCGAATTAGTGCTTTAACCCTTTGCATGCTGGGAAATTTGTCGTCTGCTGAAATGTCGTCTGCTGAATTTCTAAAATCATCCTATTCTTCACTTTTTTTCAAAGACCACTATCAGAATAGCAAACAGTTTGGATCCTGATGAGACGCCACGTTCTGTGGCGTCTCATCTGGATCCAAACTGTTTGCAAAGGCCTTTAAAATTCGGTTCCAGCACTCAAAGGGTAAACTCGAACTGAATCACAACCTATTAACTACGGTCATGCTTAGAACCTATAGATGACTACCGGTATCCATTATGTGTCACTACAATAACCATTTAATATTTGTCCTACATAGAATATTTTGTCTAAAAAAAGGGAATGAAGTTCATTGCTATGAATGCTCCAAACAAACCTCGACATTTCTTATTTCCATTTAAGTTCCATGAAAAAATATATCTGACCTTGCAAAATTAAAATAATTTGTCCACATATATATCTTGAAACACCACTTTTATTAAAAAAAAATGGCAGGAAAGCCATGTTTTAATCGACAGTTAAACAGAAATTGTTGGGACGGTATACCCCTGCCGTAACAACCTCACCTGCGGCCCCTATGTTCCGGAGCTTCAGACCCGCCTGATACCACATATGGTACTTACATGAGCCTCGTTCTGTAAAAAGGGGGTTTAATGCATGTTCGTTAAGTGTCGTCTCAGATTAGCATGTGCAGTCCGCACAGACTAATCAGGGACGACGATTTCAGCCTACATTGGATTTTCGTCAAGAAAACAGTCGTCCATTAAACCAAAAATACAATAAAAGCGGAAGGTTTCCTCCCAGATTAGCCTGTGCGGACTGCACAGGCTAATCTGGGACGAGACTTTACGCACATGCATTAAACCTCCTTTTCACAGAGCGAGACCCATGTACTCTTAAAGATCCTTATAATTGCTTACATGGGTTTAGAAGGGGCCGACATCGGAGGAGGCTGCATATCCATGGAGGGCGGAAATGACGTCTCGGGGCCTCCGTTTATCGCCTGCAACATGCTCATAAGCTGGGCGAAGTTAGGATCTGAAAGCGACAATGAAATGAATCTATAACAGGAGGTATAACGACACAGTTTATTTATAATAATGTTAATAAATGAAATGATGTATTCCGTGCACACGCAAAGCATTTTTTTGTATCATGCACATACATATAATACACAATGAAGTCAACAGTGGTCGATGACATACAGGCATATAAATATACAATTATAAGCAATATAAATTTATAATGAAAGAATTGGCAACTCTAAAGACACGCATATTAAAAAAAAAACAAAAAAAAACACATATATACAATTATTTCTAATTTAAAAAAAAAGTTTTTTTTTTAGTACAAAATACAGGTTAAAGGAAAGGAACTCCGTATTTCGTAGCCTGATATCTGTTTACGTATACAATAGCTGGGAAAACGGACCACTTTTATGATCGTTCAATATCGAAAGAGGAAGAAGTTGTCTATTGTCATTTTGTAATTTGGAGAAGATTACATCATTTTTAAGAATTTCTATTGGGAGAGGGGGCTTTTTTCTTTGGGAATGGGCCTATAAAATTATAAGTATCCATACTCGAGAAGGAAGACAACTGCTTAAGATGTCGCCATTGTCTTTCGTCTTTTGCACCGTGTATTAATGTCGTTAACATTTGATGCGAGTTCCATAAATCACAGGATAATATTTCAATAATGATAAAAAAGGAATAATGACAGCCAATTTTTCCCACAATATATAATTTTGCGATAACATATATACCGGTTTAGATAGGTTTTATGGTTTATTTCAGAATACATTTGGCTTTAAGCCCATGAGTACACATACATATAATACACAATGTAGTCAACAGTGGTCAATGGCATACAGGCATATACATATACAGTCAAGTTACCATTACCGGATCATTACCCATAGCGGATCACTTTGATGTTCAAGACTGCGTATCGCGATAAATAGTTGACATTTTTAGATGATAGTTTGCACACAGCATCTTCAAGGTCTGTTCTTTAAAACGCATTGATTGAGTCATAATCGGAGCTACTCTTTGTCAAACATTTCGGTATGTTTTGCTGACATGTATATACGACTTTGTTGAATTCCGTCTCGTTTCCAAATCGAGGTTGAAATTTTTTCGCGGCCACATGCTATAACTCTGTTGGAAAGTTAGAAGTTTACGCATAAATTTAAAGGTCATTTAGTAGTCTTTCTGCCTGCAAAAGTGCATTTCAGTTTTGATTCGTGTTTAAGATTCTGCAACACCTTACATGAAACAAAGAATTAGGGCAATAACGGATCAAGCGTGATAATATGCGTATTGATAATATTTTATATTAAAATATATGCAAATCTAGTTGATTCTTACAATAAATGAGCCTCAATCTTAATATTTCATTCATGTTCCATGTTCAATATTGATGATTAAATATGATTCAAACAATTTACATGGTTTATAAGATGCCCATATCTTTTGAATCTATTTAGGATTTTTAACAGATAATTCACACAAAAACACCATGCGTAAAGTGTAGATACAAGATCCCGTATAGAAAACAATTAGTATCAAACACAAATGAATATAATTTATCACTAGCAATGTAACTTGGTCATTGTAAACAACACAGTTCATGTTTCGACAGTTCAAATAGCGTGTTAGATGCCCTCTGAGTGGTTTCGATCACGTGATCCGCTATGGCTACAACTGATCCGTTAATGCATAGATTCTCGTGCGAAAAAAAGGTTTCACAAATACATTTTGCCCGTGTTTAAAAATAAGACTATGTGCTGAATGAGTAAGCAAAGGTAATATTCAATCAAACTGGTGTAAAAGAAGTCTCAAAACATTTATTGCTTTTCACCAGAAACACTTTATTACGCTACTGATATATATAGTTGTATTACTTTGACTAGAAATAGACAGTAATATATGGAGAGAAACTAATGATAATATAATGCAGTTGTCAGTTTAGCTGTCGCATGATTTTTTTAATTGTTTTGGCGTTGTCAGTTTGTTAGAGTTCGACAAATGTTATCATAGACAGATAGTTTATTCAGACTTATACAAATGTACATCGTCTTCATTCTTAAATACACACATTATTCACGTTACTAGACATAACAACATACCATTAAATAACAAATAATAGTCATGTTAGAATACAAATGCAAATAAATAGTATCGATAGTAAGAACACGTAGGTTCTATCAAGGCGGTACTGAAGTTATTGAACAGTATTAATAAGAATTGCATTTCTTTTAATAAAAGCTTCTTTGATAAATTTTCACACATTATAAATTATTGATTTGTCACATGAAACTAGTATTTTGTGGAGTTTATATACAGATGGGTTGATATAGAATGTACGGCTAATTATTTTTTTCTTAACTCAGTGTAACAGCGGCATATACATATAAAATGGTATTCATCTTCTAAATCAAAGTCATTACAACAAAGGCATTACCGTTCATTTCGTGGAATGTTATTTTGAGCATATCTTCCAGTTTGAATTTTCAACGGATGTGCAGAGACTCTTAATCTTACAAAAAATAAGTAGTCGTCTAGGAAGTAAATCTAAGTATTCTTCATATTCGAAAGAGGTTTTGAAAACTTTATACATATCTAATACATAATTATTATTCATATTACCATACCATTCTTGTTTAAAGCTGTCAACAAGTCTACATTTAAACTCGCTAATAAAACCATTAACTTGCACAATGTTTGGATTTTCAAATACATAACCAAAACCATAATTAGTTTACATTTGCTTGACATTTGAGACCCAATTTGTGTAGCCTTATTACAATCGTTTAAAGCTTGTTTGCAAACTATTGCATAATAATATTTTTATTGTTAGGAACTTTAAACCAATATTTTATAATTTTAAACAACCTGTTTACATACAATGGATATCTCCCTTATTCACCATAAATAGCAACATTACATGTATTCATTCATATATAGATATATCAGGTGCTTCGAATGTGTACGCTCGTTCGCTGTGTTGTAAATACTTTAAATAGGTACATTACAGTGCATACCAGGTGAAAAAATCGAAATTCGAATTGCTGTCGTGACATTTGCAAAAAATATGATTTGTACTATTTAATACGCGTTAAGGCTGTCAGATATTATACCTGTCGGATGATACCGACCGTGTCACTTGACTAAGTGCTTCAATTTACGACCCGAACACGCTCTTAATCAGTGCCGTAAATTAACCACGAAGGAAGACAAACTCGTGCGTTTTTTATTGCGGATAATGATGTATCGCTTATTTTAAGTGATTAATTCAGTTAACCTTACATAGCCCGACTTTTTTGACACCGATATATTTATGGTTCTTTTGATCGATGCGGAAGAATACTGTTCCCTTCTGTATCGTTGATATATGAGTCGTGTTCTGAGAAAACTGGGCATAATGCTTGCGCGTAAATTATCATCCCAGATTAGCATGTGCAGTCCGCACAGGCTAATCAAGGACGACACTTTCCGCCTAAACTTGATTTTCGCTAAGAAAAGACATCATTTAAACGAACAATTCCATAAAAGCGGAAATTGTCGTCCCTGATTAGCCTGTGCGAAATGCACAGGCTAATCTGGGACGACACTTTACGCACATGCATTATGCCCAGTTTTCTGAGAACACGACACATATAGTCATAGCGTTCCAAGCATTTTGGCAATAACATCTTATTCAGCCGATATTTTCACATTAAGTTGATCGAAGAAAAAATATAAGCGTCTAATAACATACTTTTTAATCATGAATTTTTAAAGAGCCTTTCAAGATTGATGCGTTGTTGTTGCTTTAAAAAAAGTGGTACAAGTACATAGTCATACAACTATGTTCAATGTTTATTTTATGCTTTCCTGTGGTTATATAGAAATATCAGTGAATTAAAACTGATAACTCACTGTTTCAAAGAGCGAAAATTAATAGTGAAAATTATCGATAATTGTCAATTATTTGTAAGCATTTTGTTAAATAAAAAGAAAATTCAAATGCTGCGCCACTCATGAAAATATCATTTTCTATGATCACTCGTGAATTAAAATCGATATTCCACCAAATCCAACACATATCCTCTATGTATTCATATTAACCCATTTATGCCTAGCGTCAAGAAAAAAAGGCCTTGGCAAACAGCGTAGACCCAGATGAGACGCCGCATCATGCGGCGTCTCATCAGGGTCTGCGCTGTTTGTTTAAAGAATTGTTTCTGTAAGAAATATTCTAAATATAGAAATAAATATAATAGACATCCCAAATTTTGGAAATAACTTGATCCAATTTAGAAGAATGGGAGAGTCCACTAGGCATACATGGGTTAATAACAATAATTATAAGTAACACATTCAAGAACATACTTCCTCCAGTATAGGTCTACTATGCAATCAGGTCACCAATAACGCAATACTAACTGCTTTTCGGGACATCTATTAATGAAACAATTGTCTTTTAGTTTAACTCTAGTATGAAAAGAAATAGTTTGTCTAGGTTTTCATATGCATACATTTTTATTAATTAAGCGCGGCTACATTTTGAGTAATAAGCATAAACTTGCGCAGCAATTTTCATTAATACCTTAAGTCTTCTCAAATACGAAAACACTCGACCTAATGGTTGTCAACAATTATCCGAGGCCTTGTTTTAACATTTTTGACAATAAAAATGAATGTGGATTTTTTTCTCCCAAAATAACATTTCGCAGATATTGATATAATAAACTTTATAAACGAATAATGAACAATACTCCATTGTAACCAGTCACATTATAAATAATTTTTTTCAAAATAATAAACAGTAATTTACACAGACGACGATTATTGTATAGTAATAATGAAACTTCAGGAACATTTTCAGACGAGAATTTCTTATTGACACACGCTAGGCTTTTATTTAAAACTAGTCACCAATTGCCTATACAATACAGGACGATATATACAACACAATATACAACATAAACATGATTAATGGTTCAAAACATTGTTACGACAACTTCTGAAAGTTCACAAATTGTTGCACCGCTATTGGAGATTTATCCTGCATCTGATTCAAAGCGATTTATTGCAATACAAAAGGGTGACGCTTTTGTAAACCTATCGTACTGTCGTCGAGAACGATAGTGAGACATACGAGAACGATAGTGAGACATACGAGAACGATAGTGAGACATACGAGAACGATAGTGAGACATACGTAAACAGTGGTTTACGATGGAATGCTAGAATATGTCATTTAAGCGTTTAGGTATACAGAACATTCTTGAAAAAAAAGTTTTATGGTCCCGGAAATCGTGGTACAGCTCGGGTTGACACAACTAGAACTTTGTCACAGAAGTGACGTATACCCCAATACGCTACATTGACACAGAATATTTCTTCACAAAATAAGAGAAGCTTATTTATGGTGATTTTTAAGAATTTTTATGCCATTATCATTTATGGCCATTTTTTACCTTTGACCTCAAAGTGGGACCTTGACCTTTGAGATATCGACATCATTCTTTCGCGGGACAAACCGTCCAAGATTGGCAAAGAAATGCCAAATTATTTTGAAATCTCTAAATGAACAACAGTGTTATGGCCCGGACAAGCTCATTTATGGCCATTTTTGACCTTTGACTTCAAAGTGTGACCTTGACCTTTGAGATATAAGTGTCATTCTTTCGCGCGACACACTGTCCAAAGATGGCGAACAAATGTGCCAAATGATTTTGAAATCTCACATTGAACGACAGAGTAATGGCCCGGACAAGCTCATTTATGGCCATTTTTGACCTTTGACCTCAAAGTGTGACCTTGACCTTTGAGATATAAGTGTCATTCTGTCGCGCGACACACTGTCCAATGATGGCGAACAAATGTGCCAAATGATTTTGAAATCGAAAATTGAACGACACAGTAATGGCCCGGACAAGCTCATTTATGGCCATTTTTGACCTTTGACCTCAAAGTGTGACCTTGACCTTGGAGATATTGACGTACTTCTTTCGCGCGACACACCGTCCAATGATGGCGAACAAATGTGCCAAATGATTTTGAAATATCTCTATGAACAAGAGAGTTATGGCCCGGACAAGCTCATTTATGTCCATTTTTGCCCTTTGACCACAAAGTGTGACCTTGACCCTGGAGATATCCACGTAATCCTTTCGCGCGACATACCGTCTAATGATGGTGAAGAAATGTGCAAAATGAATTTGAAATCCCTCAATGAACAACATAGTTATGGCCCGGACAAGCTAATTTTCGGGACAGACAGACCGACCGACCGACAGACCGACCGACAAAGTGACTCCTATATAGCCCCCATTACCCGTAATGGGGGTATAATGACAAAATCATGTCTCAAGTAAGAAAGAGGTAAGGTAAACATAAATCATTTACCATTATTTTATTCCGAAATTGAGGAATTACCGCTATTGGCTACTCGACTGTACATGTTTTCGACATATCCTTTATATGTATACTTACTTTATTATGACTTACTTCTGTCACTTATGCACGTCAATGATCTCCCATGAAAACGCATGTCAAACGTATCATGATTTTGTATAGCAACTGCAACGCATGACCGATTCACGCTCTTGATAAAGTGCACGCCAAGAAAGGTACATGTAAACTATCGTATATCATGAATACTTATAGAACATGTATATAGAGAATAACAGGTTACTACCTGATCTTTTTGTAATATATCAGGCAAGGCTTAGAAGAATATAACGGCGAGGCTGGCCGAGCCGTTATTTTATTCGTGCCGAGCCTGATATATTACAAAAAGATCAGGCAGTAACCCGTTTTTCTGTTTATCATACCTCTCACTATGTCCCCATTTTAAAAGAAATAATGAAATAAAATCGCTACGACGCTGCATTTTAGCGGGAATGAATATGATCTTTCACAAATGATTTACAGGGGTTTCGCTGTCCATCGCGCTACCATTTTTCTATGCTTCGCATAATAAACTTATTATATCCAAAACTCACATAATATTCTATTTATCCTATTATTTCCTCCCTTTTTCCATTAATAATTATCAAATATCGCATTTTTGACGATTTTGTTCTCTCGTAAATTTGTGGAAAAACCCGAGTGTGATCTTAAAATAGCGATAGTATAGAGCTCAAGTTTATTTGATTTTTGTTATACTATCGATTTTCATAGTAATAGGATAAACTATATAACATCTTGCCATCAAATTGTTTGTTTTGTTGAATCTGATTTTATTTTACTAAAAATGACGACTTTATAGATCATTCCGAGTAAAATGACCTACATCCCTTCCAGAGGACATTAAAAAAAGTGGAAAATATTGTCAAATTTAAAAGAGTGGTTAAAAAAACATCTACGAGACAAACAAACTGAGAGAAGTGAGGACATATATATGTATTATTGATATAAGCATATGACTGCGATATAGAAACAATTGGAATCTGTGATATATACTATTTGAATTAAAATGTTTCCATATTTGCAGATAAGCCTCATGTTTGGTAATGTTATAATTTTTTTGTTAACATTGCTTTAGTTGTTGGATTGAGACAAAACGCTAGGTAATTCACATGTTTTCTCTCAATCAAACACCATTGGGTACTTTTAATGGACCCCATTGGAAATAAGCTTTTAGCATGGGTTATCCATAGGTCAAATATTGCATTTCAATTAATAACTAATTTTTATAACTGTTATAATATATAGATTTTATTTATTTAAATATTTATATATTATTTGATAATTACAGCTTTCAGAATAACATTGGTGCAACTATGTTTTTATGTTTTTATGTATTGTGATATTGTTATATGCGTTTGACATAGAATGTTAATAAATAAATAAATAAATCCAAACATCGACTGATTTAACAACTTCCTGTTGAACATGACGTCATCAGCATTTACACCTTCATTTGTAATATTTTGAAAATACGTTTTTTTTTGCTGTTTGTGTTGCTTTCTGTGGATTAAATGTAATACATTTGGGTATCAAATTGTTTGTTTTGCTGAATCTGATTCATTTTTACAATAAAATATTGCTTATTTATTAAGTCTTAGTAATATGACACATCGACTGATATAAGAACTTCCTGTCGAACATGATTTAAAAAAAATATATCATGCAGCGTTATATCAGGCAGATATCAATGTAGCGGTATGATAAACAGCACGCTGTGTCAAGCGCGTTAAAAATGTATTGTCAGACCAAAGGGTGATTTACGGCCTCATGTAGGGTCACTAAAATAAGTGCAACATAATTTATACCGTCGTGTAAATCCGACTTTCATAGAAGTCTTCAAAGATGGTTTTCCTAGCTGAAGTGTTAAAAATCGCTCTTACGGTACAGGAACTGATTTAAAACGGATTTTTATGAACGGTTTCACCATGTTAAGACTAATTCTTGTAGTGCATATATTCGAAGGCTGTTCAGATGGTCAGAATTTATTATCAAACATTTAGGCATAATTCAGGCAAGTCTACCGTTTAAACAAATACATTATTATCAATAACATACTCGTTTGAGTTCAACATAAAGTAAATAAATAGACAACAGTACCGCAAACTTCATTGATTTTTAATTTCCGAGTTGCGTCAGTTGAATATGTTATTAAAATGCATTTTTTTTTATCAGGAAATGCTTCCTTGAACAGCATTGAGGTTTAGCATTTGCATATCACCTTTGTGGCTTACGACTGTCTCATAAACAGTTCCAGGAAATACTACGGTAATTATTGAAATGCAAGTTTTTATGATGCGCATGAATGTATAAAATAAGAGGTGTACAAACGTCCGTCCAGTATTATTTAGATTATGTGCCCATGAATTTCCATTTTGAACTCAATTTTTTTACCATTTTAAGCTGTCTTCCATTTGTTTGTAATCGCCAAAATTCGACATCAAACAACTGAACGTGTATGATAATGAGGACTCCCGTCGGCATTTTGTTCTGTCTTATCCCATTTATGCCTAGTGGACTCTCCCATCCTTCTAAATTGGATCAATTTATTTCCAAAATTAGGGATGTCTAGTATATTTATTTCTATATTTAGAATATTTCTTACAGAAATTCATTTAAGCAAACAGCGCAGACCCTGATGAGACGCCGTATCATGAGGCGTCTCATCTGGGTCTACGCTGTTTGACAAGGCCTTTTTCTAGACGCTAGGCATAAATGTGTTATTGCCATAATTGACACGTAGAAAAAATGAAAAATAATTCCAAACATTCCTAGAATAACTCAGCAACTTAAGTGTTTAAATCATTGCTCGTTACTTTATATACATATTTAATGAGCACAGCTGCACACGCATAGTATTTCAAATACAACAATGAACTTATTAAGAACTTGAAAACATAATAATTTTGGACTGTTTTTAATATGGACTCATCTATATGAAGACGGTCTTTGTAAGAATCTTACCACTGGCGGCGCTCATTCTTGGGTCACTTCCGGCTGGCGGCCCACCTCCCGGCATCGCACTAGGAGCATTCACGCAGCTGCATTTACTGAGATCGAAAATAGTACCCGGCGCGCAATCTTGCGTTATCAGGCGATTGTACACCACTTGGTTAAATTTTAATTTATTCGGATGAGTCTGGTAGGGGCAAGATCCACTTCCGGCTGATGACATCATATCCATCATTCCGGGAAAACTGGGTCTGCCAGGGAAGTGCATATCTGAAAGCAGAAAATAAACACTTCATCTCATGGTATTATCAATATTTCATTGTGCTTTGGGTTTTTTAAATGCTCTTATTTAGTTGATACTACAGAGTAGCACTTGTAAATTAGTTTAAAGGGATATGTTCATAAATTGACAAACATGTATTGCAAAATTTGCGATTTCTTCTACAGAAAAGAAAAGCTATATGAGACGCGCTCTGTGAAAAGGGGACTTAATGCATGGACATCAAGTGTCGTCACATATAAGTCTGTGAAGTCTGCTCAGGCTAATCAGGGACGACACTTTCCGCCTAAACTGGATTTTCGTCAAGAAGAGTCTTTCTTTAAACGGAAAATACAATACAAGCGGAGAGTGTCGGCCCTGATTGTTTGTGTGGACTGCACGGGCTATTCTGGGACGGCACTTTACACACATGTTTAACCCCCTTTGCACAGAGAGCGTCTTATATACAATGTATATTTAAACAGAGCGAAATTACACTTCTATGGTGGCTGATTTCTGCCATATCTTTCTGGCGTTTTGGCGGGTTTGAAAGTCGCAAATACGACAAATCGCCAGATGTTTAAAAAGGGGCGAAACATGTCATTCTTGTTATATTTGCGCCATTTTTGTCGTTCTTGTGGGTATAGTTGAAGTTTTATCGGGTTGGCGTGTTGGCGGGTGTAAAGGTAGCCAACACGCCCAATATACCCGCCCGAACGGAGAAAAAGTGACACATGTGATAATTTTTGCATCATTGCCCTTCTTGTCGTTTGTCGTATATTTGTCGTGTTTTCGTGTTGGCGTATTTGCGGGTTTGTAGCTCTCTAACTCGCCAGACCAGAACGACAAATATAACCGTCAGAACGTCAACAAGGGCGAAACGGCAAGACTGTTGTATCGGCGCCCTTGTTGTCGTTATGACGGGTATAATGGACGTTCTTTCGTGTTGGCTACTTGACGACCTTCTTCCAATAACCAACACCGTAGAACGATATGGCAGAAATAAGCCACCATACATACAGTTTCTGTTGTTGTCTTGCCTCGGAGTGACAGGAGTGGTGGTGCAACTTTCTTCTGTTATTCGCATACACAATTGTGAGGCAACTATACTATGGTATCGTTTCCTACATTATCAGGTTAAGACATTGACTGGTTTACTTCAAATCATTCTAAAGTATGTGAACCAAATACTTTTACAATAATGACATTGTTTTTATATGTTCTTATTTGGGTTGTATTCAATCAGACACAAGGTACAGGTCGTAGCAATAAAATATAAGAAAGTTGTTGTGGTTTATGACATTAATGATTAATTTGTGGTGAGCTGGACACTTCCAAAGTTAAAAACGTCATATGTATAGGTAAAAACGTCAAATGCGCAGCGCTTAGAGACAGGTAAAATTGCGCGTAATTTCTCAACCGACGTCGACTTTGCGAGGAGGATTATAAGAGCTTATGTTAAATAATAGAAGTCATGTACATCTATTCTTAAAATAGACAGACATATCACTAGAGCAATTATCAGTTCTTGTATAATGTCCATTGGCTACACGTTGCAACAGCTCGAAAAAGGAGTATAGTATTTTGTTTCCTATAGTCAGTTACATGCGTAAACATTTATTGTGTTTAATATTCATTTCTTTTACGCGCTTTTATTTAATGCAAACAATTTCTAACAGACCGAACTACATACTTAAGCAATTCATTTTTAATTATTATTTTATTGTCCAATTAATGTAGATATTTAGTTCTGGTTCGCATTAATTAAACTACGAGGGAATAAGCGCGAGTCATACTTTATTTACCATAAAGAATGTAATAGCGAAAATTATTTCGATTGTCAAACTTCTTGATATATATTTTTGCAATTGAGATGAAAAATCTTTTTCAAGATGTTATACTCAGCTTCAGAACCTTTTTTTTGCATTGTTTACGAATAGTTTACTTTGATATATGATGGTAAGCGAATATCATGTGAAAACTAAGATTTCTATTAGTTTTTCTGGTTCATAAATCAGACAAAAAACTCTTAATTTTCGTGAGCCGACCTATAAAGCCGACAGGTGACATTCAAAGCGACGAACGACACAGCACGCGACATTTTACAACGAAAAGCGAACAGTTTAAGAAGACACTCTATTTGCAATGTACCTTTTCTTGGCAAATATAAACGCGACAATAAAATGTCCACATGTCGCGTGTCGTGTATCGTCTTAAATTAACGCTTGACATTTTAAATGTCAATATGGCACTAACCGGATTCCGAACAGAAGAGCTACTAAGGAGAGAGTCACGTTCATACAATCCCCATAGTGTCCCATTTTAAAACGACCGATTTGCAAAGCAGTTTTTATATTGTTATTTATTTAAGATACTGCTTCTAGATAAGCCTTGCATAAATTAAAAAAATGGATGTGTTCTCTTCTGACAATTGTGATAAAAGCGGTATGCGTGTTACTTCTTAGAAAATGACAAACACAAAGTATATGCACCCACAAAAATTACACGGTATACGACATAACAATAAAATGCAAACTGCGATTCCTAAATTGCTTTTATACCGGGATAGAACAGAAACTCTTTACAAATATGCGCATTTTTCAAAAAGGACCACGGAGGAATATACAATTATTTAGTTGTACCCTCAATGTATTCTCCTGACAGAAGACTCTATGTTCATTAGGTGAATGTACCCTCAATGTATTCTCCTGACAGAAGACTCTATGTACGATAGGTGAATGTACCCTCAATGTATTCTCCTGACAGAAGACTCTATGTACGTTAGGTGAATGTACCCTCAATGTATTTTTATGACAGAAGACTCTATGTACTTTAGGTGAATGTACCATCAATGTATTCTCCTGACAGAAGACTCTATGAACGTTAGGTGAATGTACCCTCAATGTATTCTCCTGACAGAAGACTTTATGTACGAACCTCCTCCACCTTGGCCCATGCTTCTGAGAAACGCCTCGAAACTCGACTGCGCCTGCGTGAAAGGGGTGCACCCGACCCCGAGCAGAAACACGAACAAGACCTTTACATCCATCCTTGAAAAGTAATACTGTCAATATTAACCCTGAACGAAAATTTAACTTCAATAATTTTACAATCGCAACAAAAAGAAATATTTTTTTATTTATTTTTTATCTTTCAGAAAAACTTAAAATTGTTCATCTATTGTTAATATAAACGTACAGCACGTTTCACACGCTTGTCCGGACACTATTTGTATGATATCTTATTCGCGAGGCGAATGATAGGATGTCAGGCGTCGCTATGACGTAATGTTGAACAGTTAAATAACGCCAAAACAATCGACTGCGCTCTAATGGTGTTTATGTGTTGACGTTTATGACACCGTTAATGTCAAATCGCCCATACATAAGTTAGTAATAAGAGATGTATTATTATTTATCTGACGACGACGCCTGTGTATGGTCAGCGTTTTATGGACTTGAGGTTTATTTGGCTAAAAATAGACATACACAACCGGGCTTTGTAAGTTGGCCTTTTACAACCTTATTGCGGCTTCTTTCTTCTTGATCGGAATGTGAAACTATATGAAGTTATGTCTCTTTAGCTTTAATCAAGACTCACAAGTACATTGTATCAGGTTGAGATGGTACAACCTCGTGCGGCGCGCTTTATTACCAACATATTCCATAATACAAGCAGTGTTGATAGTATGCTGGAAGAGCTTAACTTGGAAACACTCGAATCACACCGCATAAAACATCAACTGACAATGCTCTACCGCATAGTAAACAAGCTGGTTGACATTGATGCCAACAAGTACCTGGCACCACGAAAGAAGATGCATAGACACCCGCACGGTTCCGGCTTCTTACCAGTCACTCCTACATCTGATACCTTCAAGTACAGCTTTTCCCGCGTAGTATACCACTTTGGAACGATCTACCAGCATCCGTTGCTGAGGCCCCCTCTCTTGCATCTTTCAATAGTGGGCTATCCAGCCTAACCTTGTAAGGGGACACCCTCCCAGTTACGAATTAAGCTTTTAAATGGCGGACTAGAGCTATGTTTGCGGGGCCTTGTGCCCTGGTACCGTCATGGAAGCTAAATTGGTCTTGCCCTGATGGGTGTGAAAAGTAACTGGGGTCACTACTTCACTTTCTTACTTTTATCTAGCTTTTTTTCTACCTTTTTACTATTGTAGCTTTACTCTTTACTTGCTATTCTTGTCTTGCATAGCGTCAAAGAAATGTCAAGCCATGACAGTTCGATGAAACCATGTTGATATAGAGAAGACGAGATGTAGTTGATACTCGTTTTGGGTTTATTTCATCGTGCCTCAGAAAGTTAGAAAGTTCTGTGCTCTGGCCTTCATATAGGTCCGTGTATATACCTTCTTTTCGTTTTTTGTTTTTGTTTCGCTTATTAGAAAATCGGAAATAATGCGCGTTGATTTTCATGTTTTGTTTCGTTGAATGCAAAACGAAAAACGAAAAGACGGTATTTACACGGACCCTGCTAATATTTCGTTTCAATATTCACTTAATAAAAATGAATGTTTGAAAATTGAAACGGAGTGTTTGGTCCCGTTTACCGTTCTTGGTTTGATAAAACGGTAAACGAAAAACGAATGGCGCTGCGCTGGTGTCTTCAGGAGGGAACTCGTATGTGGCTTTTTGCGCGCATTTCTCTCCCTTAAGGAAGAATTACATGTAATCAATAATTACCGTCAGCATGGTTTCTTACGTGTTTTTTTTTCGGGGAGGAAAAGGGAAGAAGACGTGGATATTTTCAGTTGGAAGGTTTTTCCAGGTATTGTTTTTTTTCCAATTGAAAAGATAATAATCTTGACACTTCTTGTTCTTGGCCCCTATGATATCACATGATAGTCAAGTTGGCGAAGTCCATGCCGAGACGGGTATTTTTCGCCGTTTATATCCTTTTTTTGCTTTTGTTTAATTTTTAAATGACGCTCACTTTCCAGCCCTATCAGTAAGACAGTGATAGTGATAAAACTACTTAAGCAACATATTTAATGTTCCGGAAAGAGCTCAATAGATCAAGTCAACACCAACATCATATTTACCTTCCAATGATAGTATAAATTTAGACTTTATAAACGAAGAAAACAATGCGTCATGCCTATAGAAACAGCATGCACGCGTTGAAATGTTCCGTTTAAGACCCTGGTTGTCTCCTAATATGACAACTCGAATATAATTAAAGAATAGCTTATACATCGGTAGCTTCACGTGTATGATTTGCTGAATCACGGATATGTGAGTTTCAGAGTTTATTTCATTGATTAGTTCCTCAATAATTGTAAAGTATATTTTCTTTGAACAGAAGAGCGTGACGGGACACGAGGCGACGAGGATGTTCACGGGGCCCAGGATGTCCTGGATCAGGTGATGGACCAGGCATGGGCCGTCCAGAGGCAACTGAGCCAGCTGACTTTTGGGACGATGGTAGTGGCCGTGAGCCGGGAAAAGGAACGCGCCATCAAGAACGCGTTCACTTGCATGATCTGTTTTAGTACCTCTATTAGTGCTTTTTCTATTCACATCTAGCGTTTGTTGTGCGTGTTTCCATTCCACTGATTCAAACATAAGCATAATTATGCATTTCTGAATAACTGCGCTATCTAAGATTGTACCCTTATATTAATATACAAAAAAAATGTGCATCCAAATTATTGTCACACTATTCTAATGTATTTCTGTTTTATCTTTTTATAAGAGCACCTGTTTAGTTTGTATCAAATAAGGCGTAAAAAAGTAATTTGTGTCACTTATCCGAAAGCTATTGTTTGGGCCGACCAAACAAATAATTTAATTCAAGGTTCATGGGGTTAAGTCAACAATCATAAATTAACATAAACGACGTGCTCATGTTGAGCTGTTGGGATCACCCTTTGAAGGTCATCATGCGTCGTCAACTTTTAGCTCCAAATCGCACTAGACGCCACATTTTTCATCCAATATTGATGACAGATGCTCTGGCTGTTAATCGTGAAAATATCTAGTCGAGTTTATATTTGGGTCACGTGCGTCCAAAAACAAGGTTACCAGGTCAAATCTTAGAAAAACCTTGTTACCACTCTAGAATCTTGACAAAACTTGGTCAGAATGTGTGTGTGTGTTTTTTTGTGTTTTTTTTTACAATATGTAGACCGAGGACAAATCGGGGTAACATACTTCCAAACACTAGGTCTTTCTTTAAAGCACAAGTAATAATAAAAACAGCACGTGAGTTATCAGTATTCACATGAATAAACACGACCATGTTCGTGCCGTGGTCGTGTGACCTTTGCAATTCATCCTGTGGGGAAATTAGGAAATAAATAATGATGTTGTGAGTTTTTAACTGATTTATTGCTGAACTCTAGCAATTTCATGATAACAGTTGCCAGTTTCAAGACATTTGTTTGCTATTTATGCTGTTGTTTTTTGTTATGAACGTTTTATTGTGCTTCATATGTATTATGGGCCTATTTTCTCCAGCAATTACTTTGTTCATAAACAAATAAATAATTTATTTGAATAACAGTCGGACAATTTCTTATGCAATGGTATGCANTTTTTTTTTTTTTTTATGGTAACAGGTTTGCTACTAGATGACACAACCGAAGATGTATGTTTCCGTGGCAACTCTACAGTGACGACCTTGATGTAAATTAAGATGGTAACGCAGAATGTTACCATAGCAACTGCCACTTTTTGATGCTGGCAATCGGACGTACCTGTTTGCTATTAATTACATCGTTGTTTTGTTATGGTGATATTTCCATACAATATATATGAATGCTGCATATGAACGTTCTATTTTAAATAGTTTTTATATATTTGATCCTAATCCCACATCCTTGTATATATTGGTGTTCTTGTATCATTGTATTGATAGTCATGTTTTTTTTTTTGGTAGAATGGGAGAAACAAATCAAAAGCAATGAAATGGGTTTAACTCTTGACAAAGCACTTTATTTATCATCACCACTTTAAGGTTACGGATATTACTGTTCACTGACAGATATCGCCAGTACTTTATCTAGAACACTTATCAAAAATTGTGTCTTTGCCACTGTTGAATTCCGAGCTCAGTAGTTGATGATAAACACGTATACTATTCTCATTTAAGCTAATTTTATAATTCATTGTAAATGTATCACTTCATAGCAGAGTTTCAGCCAATAATCCATGACTCATTTCACCGAAAAGTTCATAGTTTGAACAATTGAGACGAGAATGTTTCACCAAGGCAGTAAGTATCTGAATGTAAAAAAAAGTAAAGAATGAACAAGTTTTGAAATTTAGTCGGAGGACAGCAAATTGATAACCATTCATATACAAACGCTACAGCAGATCTATCGGAGATTGAACACAGCTGAAACATTGTTTAGTGTATTATATTTGAGAGCAAGTGCCAAATACCTTTATAATAATAATGACAAAGCTACTAGTAATTGATCTCACTTATTTTGTATCATTGCATTAGTTCGAATAGGGTTCATAATAAAGCAGAAAATACTCATTTTCTGTTTAATAAATGAATATCTTTTCAGTACTTCAGAACTATTTCTGTTAAGCATTGATCAAAGAGTGTGAAGTACATACATAGTGTCATTAATTGTGCAAATACAGCGCTCTTAATCGGGTACATACACATGAGTGATATCATTCTTCAAACAGGGTAAACAAGAGTTATAAAGACACATACAGGAGTATGATTACTATTTAAAAAGAACATTATAAGTTAAGGCATAAAATATAGCCTTACTACTAATAATAGACTGAATAACTTGCTGTTCAATTTGTGTAAAGCTAACTGCTACAATTGTAAAGTATTGGAAATTGTAAGAAAAGGTTGCCTCGTCTTGCTAAAAGTACACATCCTGTTTCTAAATGATGCAGTTTTTAGACATTCGTAGCAGTTAGCGTGCATATTTTTGGTCCTCCATTTTCTGCTACAATTAGTTGTACATCGGTACATTCGCTGAAATAATTATTTTTTTTGACAAGGCAGACTCTATTCAGCTACTGAATTTAGCGATAGACTACTGGGATACCAAATATACCGAAACAAAATAATAATAATATATCGTGAGCAGTTGCACTGTTAGTTTAAAGTTATTTATCTTTAGCTCGATTGCAACGAAAGACCCAGGCTTATTGAGACGCTCTCAAGTATCGCCTCCCCTGCTCCGCGGCAGCTTAAGATCCACTAAATTATTTGAAATTCTTTACGAGTGTGAGCAAAAAGTGTTTTCGTATGACACTTTTTCGTACATAATTCGTACGCTTGATATATAAACTTGTATTTATTTTATTTGCTTATTAAAGTTAATAAGTATCGCATGAAGAGCGATTTGTTAAAAACATATTTCATTTTTACAACCTCCATAACTTCTCCAGGTTTAAATAATCAACAATTTTGCAAAGATTGATAGTATAATATTTCGTACAAAATGTGTATTTTCTTTCATCATATTCAAATGGCTCTCTAGACAGTCAATAATTATAACTACATCTACATGGCACTTTTGATCCTATCTCCATGTTGTCATTGGCGAAATAACACCCCGTGGGATGCGATATTTAATTTCTGCGAAAAAAAAAAAGATTTGTTTTCACTGCGTGGACTTCGCTTTATATTCCGTAACAACATACAGACAAATTGTTTACATTTACAGTCAGAGTTTTCGGTATCATTTCCGATCATGTTTTACAAAACAATCGTATAGAAGTTTAATTCAACTGTAAATGTATAGTTTCAGAATGAAGAGCTTAAGTTGTAAAACCCAAATGCTGTGTGGGATTTCTTTTCATGTTTGTACATCTTTATGTATTTATGGGTGTATGGTTTCAGTGTATTCATGCCATATGGCATTTTGAAATGTTACTTATTATTGAAACATACTATCGATTGCATATGTTTTATTTATATATCAACATAAAGCCGCTTTAAACCGACCAGTTTGCTTTTAACCAGCTTACGAACTCTTTGAATGAACGACGCAATAACCCACATAGCAGTCAGTTTTTTTTGTCGCCGTGCGCGCAATTTATGCTGAATAGAATTGGCACAAAACTTCAGGCTATTGGCAGAAATAAGTTAGTCTTATGAAATCTTGTGTTTAAACTTATTTCGTCATAAACAGGATACACCTTGACAAAGTAAGATTTATTACTACTATTACTTCTACCGTTACTTCTTATACTACTCCTTTCGATACTACTTATACTACTACTGCCAGTACTTCTGCTACCGCTACTGACAATTTTTGTATTTTCAGTTTATACAGTGAACAAGTGCATAGCAGCACCATCAAGATAAGCTAAATAGATATACTGTTAGACCCTAAATATGTTATGGAGTACGAATAAATAAACTGATGCAATCTATGTCGATTTTCGTAATTGAAGACTTTACAAGAGATTTACGTCACACATTCATCCCTGCCTTAAACAAGATATTTTATATTTTACGATATAAGAATCTAATATATACAAAACTGAACAATAAATGTCTGCATATCCTTGATGTAACTAATTTGCTAATTGATGTAGTAAACATAATAAAATAATACAACACAAACTCATGAACAGACACAAATATTTGACTGCAAATCCTATTAAATCACCATCAAAGTTATAAGAAAATGTGCATTTTTTTTCATCGAACAGTCAATGCATAGAATGGTACCAATTAAAATCACCATCAATCATATAATAAAAATGTCTATCAAACAGTCCGCTTCTCATATGGTAATAACTATGGTAATACTCTTGAATCTACGACGCCGATGTTAAAAATACGTTGTTGTCATCATCATCGTCGAACGGACGTTCAAAGCGATGACAGCACGTTCTGTGTCTGAACATAATTAAAATGTCGCTAAAAAACTAATTGAAAGAAAATCATTCCCTATACAGCTTAAACACATTACTAGAAAATGATTCTGAATTGGTAATATTTCCCTTCATTTGACTTCAACAAACATTGAAACATTATTAAAAGTTAACATGACTGCAATTAGTGGCCTTCTGCAACATGTAAATATGATAATATCTCCTCATTATATAAACCTGGCCCCGTGTTCACAAAACATTTTTTGCAATCGAAAATCGATTTTGCTTGTCATTGAAAACGGATTTCCATTGTAGTTGATAGGCAAAAATGAATATCGATGTCAGTTAAAATCGATTTTCGATTGCAAAATCGTTTTGTGAACACGGGGCCTGATTTGTGCGGATCATCTATTCATACCTTCTTTGACATAACAGACTTAATTACTTAATCGATTCAACCGTGCCTATGGCAAAATAAATATCATCAAAGTCTTATTGTGTTGTTTTTTTTGGTATCGGTTATGACGAGCAAGGGTATCGTTCAGTCACATATTGTTTTAACAACTGCGTTTACAATTGTTTAACCGGACTAACCGAAAAATACCTGTCCAAAAGGGTTAACTATACTCTCTGTAAATCAATTTACGTAAACAATAAATAACACAAAAGATACATCTTAATAAAGCGGACTACCGTGAATTATCAAACATTTGCACATTTTGTAAATTATTCACATATATCAGCATATAGCTTTTGAACACACTTACCTACAATATAATTAATCACACACATACATTTCACGTCTGCTACTCTTTATTTGTAGTTCAATATGCCTTTCTTTTTTATTATCTTTTTAAATCTTGTTTGGCATTTTTTCTATTATTTTTGTTTCAAATCCGTTTTCAACATTATTTTGGGTTACCTCAACGTTTTGGTAAGTTGCGATGCACTCTGAGTTCGCACACGTTTGCGTTGTTCATTTAAATTCAAATTGTGAGACACATCGATCTGCCATCTTTGATAATTATGCGTGAGACAAATTTAATCACTCACTCGGATGTTGAAGACTGATCTGATTCAAATGGTCAGTGGCGCCGTTGTCCTTGGTTCGCCATAGTTGTTAGTGGTAGCTGAACTTTCGGTCGATGTTTGGTCAAGGACACCCATTATCGACATGTTACGAAGCTCGAAAATGATTCTGATCGCGGTATCGTTTATTTAACGGCGTATAACAGTATAACGTAGATGTTTGCAGCGAAGACGTGTAGCTCAATTCACAACTAAGTTGTTGACAAGTTAAGTTGACTTTAATATTATAAATTCAGACGTATAACGAAATTAACAAAAGATAATTGAGTAAGTCAACAGTAGAAATATCACACATAACATATAAATTAAAGCAAGTAATTATCGTCGTCTATACACCCGCCGCGCATCCCCCGAACTCCGCCCACTATTTGAAAATATATTATTGAATATAATATATATACTAGTAGTAGTAGTAGTAGTAGTAGTAGTAGTAGTAGTAGTAGTAGTTGTTGTAGTAGAAGTAGTAGTAGTAGTAGTAATAGTAGTAGTAGTAGTAGTAGTAGTAGTAGTAGTAGT
>VMBQ01001625.1:94534-170402 GCA_007657795.1 Dreissena rostriformis | reverse complement strand
AATGCCAATACAGAAAGTCTTCAAATATGGTACTTGCATTGTTCGTGAAATAGATTTAGTATACATTTACAAATGTTTTGAGAGTGCTTATAACATTCAACTTGACATCCAGTGTTTTTTTGTGTGAAAGAGAATTAATTTGAAGACAAGTTCGTTTTGGAAACATTAACAATAATCGGAAAATATCCACATCCACTTCAATTGCTTAATGTATATTTAGATCACTTTCGCATTACTAGGCATGTGCTTATTCCTTATATATTGTCATTTTTGTATGTTATCGATGAACTCGACTTGTTCAAGTTATTTAAATAAGCTTTCTGTTCTGTTCTATCTGTAGATCTAGTGATATGAAATGCATCTAATTTGTTTGAGGTAAACTCAAAATATAATTAAATGCAACAACAATGACCCATTATTTATTAACATTTGACTTCTATCACATATGCACACTAAAGGTACTTGATTGAACAAAATTCAACTGTCTAGTGTAGTCCAATGCGGAACCGAATAAGTAAACGCAACAACCTTTTTTTTACGGTTCAAAACAATGTTAAGACAACCGCTGGAAATTCACCCATTGTTGCACTGCTATTGGAGACTGACCCTACAGCTGATTTCAAAGCGATTTCGTGCAATCATAAACATTGCTGAATAACTTATATAATTTATGGAATAAATATTGACTATACTTACAAGCAATATTCGATTCGATTGATGTTTTTTTGTATTCCTATCGGATTAGTGTTAAGAACGCTATTTTAGACATATGGGAATCGTTGTTTACTTTTAATTAAAAGCGTGAATATGTCAGTCAAGCGGTTTAAGGATACAGAGCAATGTTCAATAATTATTTTACGACCCGTGTATATGTAAAGCTCGGATAAAAGGTTGAGGCAATGACATAATCATATTTTTTTTTAATAAGAAAGCATTAAGAAAAATATTAATCACGAACCATTATTTTGCTCCGCTATTGGTAAATTTCCGCTATGGGCTACTCGACTGTATTCTTTTGTTCATTAGTTGTTCGTTCGATCGTACATACTTAAGGTAGTAAATATATGTATACACACCAATATATGCAAGCAACGTTATATCTAATTTATTTAACAAAAACGATAATTTATTTAACAACATCGATAACTTATTAAAACTGAATACAACATTCACATTAAAAAACATGTTGCAAGATTCCGAATTGATATCCTGTCTATTGAAACACCTCATAGTACACGTGAAAGATACCATGGAAACAAAAACTGAAATGATTATTTTTTAATGCTTTTATCCTTTTGTAGATATTTTTGTTGTGTCTCATTTTTTATGTAATCGCATATTTTTCTGCTTTAAGGCAAGATATAGGACTAGCACTCTCGATAAAAAAACTTCCTTGGGCCCCTTTCTTATCAGAGAGGCTTTATATCCTGCGGAGTAATCGATCGTGCCTTGACCCTCTGACCTCCGCCATATTTCCATGGTTATCTCGCATACGGTAGACGAGAAAACGACGTTGAGACGACCCCTCGAAAGCAACGCAGGAATGTCGTCTGCAAGGATTTCGCTACTCAGTATGCATGCGAACTGAATGCGTTGTTGCATTTTTATGTTCGCGCGGCATCATGAATGCATTTTCCCGCGCGGCCTTGAAACAAATGTAATTGATAAATAAAAACTTTAATCCAGGAGTGGCTCCCAGCTGGGAGATATCGAGTACAGATTGAACAAGCGCCGAACAGCGCATTGCTAAAGAATTAAATATCGTCGTCATGGAAATCATCATCATCATCAGCAGCAGCAGCATCATCAGCAACAGCAACAGCAGCAGTCGCAACAAATCAGCAAAAACAATAACGTTACAAACAACAATAGGTACGACATGGCTTCACACTACTAAGCTATACTTATACAATTCTTAATTTATATTGTAGTCATGATATTGTTTAATTAAGTCTAATCGAGGAAAATTAATATTTTGATGGAATATAATTATTACATATATTTATAGACGCAATACCATCCTTTAAACATATTTTAAAAAGGTAAATATACAAAAATGAATTGAAATTGAAACAGTTAGTCAAATAATTGCATAAGCAACGAGTCCTGTCCTAATCCGTTTGAAATAAAACAAATTACGTAAATAACATGCATTTCCGGTCCCTGTAAACTGGAACGAAATGCGACTTAACCAGATTTTAAAACATAACAAGTTGTAACAGTTCTGTATTGTTTATTTTATTTTGTAAAATCTCATCTTTGGTGCGGAGAGATGGTTGGGAAACTGTTTATGGAAAAATATCTGATGTCAGCGATTTTTTTCCCCGCTCGTGCACTTGTACCTGTCAAACAGTAAATGTCAAATAAGACGAATGGAAGACGGATCGACCAATCAGCGTCCGAGAAATATAGGTCAACACGCGCACTCACGTTAACAGATAAGGCAGGGAAATTAATACTTGAGATATGGGAAATATTGACTCAAAATGCTCATTAAACCAGCGGAAGAAAAACATCAGCAGGGTCAGTTGCACATAGCTGAAGGATACTTATTGAATATTCTTACATCATAAAATACGTTACAGTTGCCTTACCAATTCCGTTATTTAAGAGCGACATACATTTTAGAAACATGCCATTGTATTTCTAGTATTCATAGTGACATAATAATACGTATTTAATACAAACATTTACATGCATTGTGTTTGCTTGTCAGCACATTTATTTTCCTTAAGTTCAGTCATGCTTTTGATCTTTACAGTTATAGCCATAAAACGACTAAACTTACATGCGTTGAAATATGATCGTTTTTAAACTTTTACGGAGCACAGTGAACGAGAGTGTATGTATACATTAAAATTTTAAATACATTTTAAATAAATCATGCACTCGCACAGCTGCAGTAGTTGTTGTGTTCAAGATGAAAATATTATTTGCCCTATTTGCAAACGCACTCGCGAAATAAAACTACTTTAAATGGTTTAAACTAAATAATGTGTGAAGATGTTTCAGTGCGCTGTTATGATTGTGGCAACGCGATCTTTTGATTGGGGCAATGTGATCTTTCGATTGGGTCAATTCGATTTAAAACGCAATGTTTTGATTGTGATAGCGCGATGTTTTGCTTGGGACAACGCGATGTTTTTTTTTTGTCTTGTGATAACGCAATAATTCGGTCGTGCCAATGTGATGGTTTGATTGTGACCACTCGATGTTTCGGTAAAGACAACATGTTGTTTTGATTTCTTTTCCGGAAAGCTTCGAGCGTTTCAAAGGAAACCGTTTAACTTGTTTATCCGATTATGAAACAGCAGTAGTTTCTATTCTGACAACACGATACGAAAATGAGAATCTAAAAATGTTTTGATTGTAAATAATTACATAACACATTAATGGTATACTGTCTAAATTACAAAATACATTCATGGTATGCTGTATAAATTATAAAAGACATTCATGGCATACTGTGTGAACACAATAATTACACAATACATTCATGGTATACTGTATAAAAAATAACAAAAAACACGTCGGGATTCCAAGTTCTGTCTGGATTTCTGTTGTAACTTTTATTGCCCAAACGCCGACCAGAGGCGATGGTAATTGGCGATTGCGATGCACGATCAATTCATTTATCTCCCCCATTAGGCCGGGTAAGTGGCAGGCAGCGCCTGATAACCGGGGCCGGAACAAGATACATCGATATTTATGGCGCACGAGGGACCCGTGCATTTTGATCGGATACGGAACCACGTGGTCGCAGCTTGGAAAGACACTTCTTGAACAGGATTGAAAACGGAAATTTAGCTGTTTTTTCTGGCTTACGACATTCTTTTCATGTATTATGGAGCTGAGGTGGAAGTCAAAAAAGTATAAATACGATCGATTGGTTTTGTTAGATATTTTTTTCATATTTTAGTTTGTATATTTGTATACTTTATGGCGACGCTAACTTTTGACAATAACATTTTTTTGATATGGGTTATTTTATATGTCATATTAACTGCATTCCTTCATATTGCAAACACCTTCCAAAAATGAAAGATAATTTTCAATTGATAACACTGTTTATAGCCAAGTACGGTATTATGAATTTCACCGATGAAAATTCTTTGATCTCAAACCGACCCTCATAAACAATAGAATTTACCATTAATGACATGTGCATCGTTTCATAAACATGTAAATAACGCTTTTTATATACTACGATCGTGTATGATAACCACGCGTGGAAGTGAATCAAAAAGCTTCCTTGATCCTATGGTGTGTTTAGTTTATGAATTATTTTACCGCATCTTAGGATATAATTCAAGCGTCTATTTCGATCCACAGACAGCCAGCCAAATGGCTTATCAGGCAAATCGTACGCACGTGCCAAAGCCGACCCAATCAAATGTGGATTAAAACGAAATTAATATGTCAGGAAAATAGGAGGTAAATATAGATAAATTGTTCAGTCATGGCGTTTTCTAATCAGCCAGTCGACTCTTTGTTCTTCGTTACATCAGGTACATCCGTACCTGTCTTGAAATCGTGGAGTGGAAACGCTGCTGTAGCGTGTTCTGATCTTAAACATGGATACTGATGATGATGATGTTTGTAAAATGTTTAATGGTGACACTAATGATGAAATTGATGAGTATGATTATGAAGATCTGCGACTACTAGATTTTGAATTAAAAGGTGCAATAACTACGCTACCACTGCTTAAGACGTCCAAAAATATTTTACCATCGTCATCATCATACAATTATAAAACTGTAACTACTATTAAATAATCGTTTAGTAGATGTATATTGTAGATGCTTTTAGATAAATACCGTTTCAATAACATGGTTCATTCAATAGATGCAACTAAGTTTTCATTCAGAGGCAAATCAGCTTAAATGTGTAGACGCGGGCGGTCTGGCTCAACAAACATTTGAGCTTCGCTCTGCTAAAACCGGGCTTTATGCATGTGCGTAAAGTATCGTCCCAGATTAGCCTGTGCAGTTCGCACAGGCTAATCAGGGACGACAATTTCCTCCTTGACGGTATTTTTGTTTAGAAAACACTTCCTATAAATGGACAATTTCATAAAAGCGGAAAGTGTCGTCCCTGATTAGCCTGTGCGGATTGCGCACATGCATTAAGCCCGGTTTCACCAGAACGCGGCCCATTTCTACCAAATGTCATCCCAGCTAATTGTCCATGTGTAATAGGCGCTGGAGTCAGCGCAACAGGAGGATTAAGGGACGCGATTGATTTAGCGTCCACAATAACCAGGACAACGAGGCTATTTGCCGACGAGAGGCTGACAAATTGGCAAACACCGATGACAAGGCCATAGTTCGGCGTTCCCACGATGTTCAATACGAAACATTGAAACATTGAAATACTAACCCAGAAATTAGATTTCTCGAGGAGGCCACGTTACAATGGCCCTGCTCCGATTTCCATTTACTTTGCGAATGTTCTAGCCGTGAATAATGAGATTTTTATGTAAATACGAGACATCGGAAGTCAATAACTTGTCTGGTTTAGGAAAACATTGGCTTTTTCTCGCTGCTACTTCGCCGCGCCCGATGGCTTGACCCGTGATTTCGGGTGTTCATTTAAATGCGATATATCAATTTGATATTTCTTATTGATGGTGGTCTGTTTGCTTCAACGCGGAATGATTTCATATGTTTCAAATCGCGTTTGTTTTTCTGTTTCTTTCATATTTTTTAGATATATAGAATGAAAGTATTCTGGTCATCACTACCGTTTGTTAATATGCCCGTTTTTGTCATTTGTACGTCAAGTTATAAGACATATCAAACCAATACAAATTCCGAACGGTATATCATACAATATTATTAAAATGGGTCGGGAAAGAACAAATGATGGGACAAGAGAAGTAACTTATCCCCATAATATAATTTCTGTTTTATACATGATGGACCGTAAGGTGTCGGGAAAAGTGCACCGAACCCTAGGCCCACACATTCGAATGACAAGTCTCGACACAAAAACACGACCAGTGAACAATTGCAAAACTGAACGTCTTTACCATTTCTTTTTTAAAAAGTGTCTTATTCAAGGCCTCTGTAGAGGCTTTCTCGTATTACAGGAGCGAACAATCATCTCGGGGGAATCCTTTACATGGGGAAAGCAACTTACAAACTTTGTACCGCCACAAAACATTAAAGAACAAGCAGGCAATTTCTTTGTCATTTTTATTTGTCTCCTTCAATCTTTGTTGTTGTAAGGATTTGTATGGAATACTTAGCACACACATAACAAAACAACGTTTTCATGGAACAGAACGATGAAAAAATACGCGATATCCAGAAACTGTGAACATGAAAATGGCCTAGGCTGGGAAACTTGCAGACGATTTAAGAATGTTTCCAGATGAGTCTGGCAAAGTGCGCGAGAAACTCATGATTAAACAACAACAAAACTTGATACGACACCTAGGAGCTTCGTACTTTGATCACTAGCATACACCTATCCCTGCAGGTTCAATTTCTATATATTCCAGATTATTTTTTTAAGAATAGTAATACAAATCATTTTACATAACATGCGTTTTTGATGTATTTTATTGAAATAAAAACAATTTTACATATTGGAATTACATTTTAAAGCAATAATTCGCATAACGTTACTTGATAAGGGTTATTTAAAGACCAATCTTGCATTTCATAAATAGCAATGAGTATCTGTTTGTTATCCCAACACGGCAGCAACATTTCTCGTTCATAACATGTTAAAGTATATGAAAAACAAGTCGCCATTTTCATGAGCACAGTTTCCGCAACAAAATAATCATGGTAACATAATATTATTCATATTTAAAACATCATAAACATGAAACAAAGCATGTTAATTCTACTATACACGATGGGAAAACAACCAAACACGCAGATGAACACATTCACACGAACATTCTTACGCGAAAATCTACCAGTCTTCCATACCTTACAGAGTGAACAACAGAACTTGGCAGTGCAATTTTAGTATTCAAGTGTATAGCAATGCGACAAAATTACAGNGCTCATGCTACTTGCAGTTAATTATTAACTTTGTTAGCTTTTTAACGAGAAGGATAAATGAAGTGATATGTAACCAACAAATTAACATAGATCTACCAAAAATTAAATTGATGTACAGTTTGTATATAATTAAATGGAAATAAGAAATAATTTTATAATAAATCACGAACAAAATCGTTCTACTTTTACTTGATTTCAGTCGTATGGAATAACAAAGAGAAGAAAAGTTTGTCATCTTTAAAAATAAATTAAATATCAATTTATTCTTGTTTTAACCCTAAATATTTCTAACAATTTTGTATAAGTTCATATGCTATGGAATAAATGTTTTATACATTAAATGTGCTACTTTATATTGGAATTAAAAGAATAAAAAAGGATTGTATACCTTTTAATTTTGCTCAGCTGACCCCCAACTTCCTTAAATTGTGCTAAGCAGCCAACCTGTCGTATGCAGCCAGTTTGGGTATGTCCCTTCACTGGCTGCTTACCACAGGTTTTACTGTATCTATAATCATGAATGTTACAACAGGAATAGTATTATGTTGCTGATTTGTAGTTTTGTCTTGGAAATGACCACACGCAATAATATCTTGTTCAATACGTTACGTCTGCTAATTGCATCAAAGAAAATTAAGATTTCAAAGTTTCTTTCATTAATGGAGTCACAAACAATAAGTCATTATAAGCAAAAAAAGGAAAAATACTAAAACAGCCTTTATAAACGTATAAGCAGCTATCAATAAGCCCATTTTTTAACAAAAAAATTAACTTTTTGATCTATAAAATAATAACTATGTAAAACCGAAGCACAACTTGTAACTGTAATACATTGAAACGTAAAAAATATTAAAACGGGGACATTAATGTCGATTTAATTTCTAACCCGTTTTCTGACAAAATAAGTTTTCTTTTTTTGTTTCCAATTATTTTTCGTATTTTGTAAATTAAACAAGCTTGATCATCATTTAATACTGTTGCAAAACAATGAGCGTCTATTGAAAAGCTTTGAAATCTCACCATTGAAATTCAAGACACGCTCTACACCTACTGAGTCACTCGTACTCAACAGAAATTAAAATCTCATTTGAATACAAACTGGTTGATAAATGAATTCGTTTGTAGCCAAAATGAGAAATCTTTATAAATGATTTAAATCTTTGGCTTATTTGAACGCGTTCGAGGACAAATAATCTTACAAGTGACACAAAACTAGGAAAAGATAATTATGGACACGTTAAATGCAGTTTTTGCTTTCAAAACTGTCATTTAACATTATCTAGTAGTTATAAATATAAATAAATAATAATCAACGTATGTTTTACCACTAAAGTCAAATCTGATGGTATATAAATTCAGTATGCGAGGTTTTGTTATCAATATCGATTACCTATACAATAACACCAGATCTACATCATTGCGAACTGCGGAATGTTTAAAAGCCAACATGTCTGATTTTTTTTCTATTTTACAGTACTGAATGGGTGGTTTGTTTTTCAATGTCATTACCAATTATTTTGTTTATTTTTCTTAACAGTGTTTTGCTCGAACGTTGCCCTTTACCATTCACGAGTAATTGACCTTTTCCACTATTTTCATGGGGGTATTTTGTCAGATTACAGCGTGTAATTACCGGCTAAATATTTACTTTTCTTAGGAAAAGACCATCACACGAATGCCAAAAATCTCCCATCAGCATGTGTGTAAATAAGTCTGATAAACCCCTCTGGCTTTCAACGAACGGACATTGATTAAGCCCCAACATGTCATATGTAGGTCAAATATATATATATAAGCCGCGTTCTGGAAAAAAATGGGCTTAATGCATGTGCGTATTTAGTTTCATCCCAGAGTAGCCTGTGCCGTTCGCACAGGCTTATCAGGGACGACACTTTCCGCGTGTATGGAATTTTTAGTTTAAATAAGGTATCTTATAAACATGTATCCAGTGTAGACTGAAAGTGTCGTCCCTGATTAGCCTGTGCGGACTGCACGGGCTTATCTGGGACAACACTTTACGCGCATGCATTACGTCCTGTTCTTTTTTTAAATAAACACATACACACAAGGATGTTTGATGTGCTGACTATTAACACGTATGTTTTACAAAAAATAACTTAACAGAAAGCATGTGTATGTGCCTTTCAAACCATGTACCACGAATCCGCCTTTAACGAAAAACAAAATAATCTGCATCGATTTGGCACCATTCTAACGATCAAAGTGTTCTATCACTGCCTTAACGTTGTTTGTGTGAGTGCATTTTTTGGCGTTGTGCAATAATATTAACCAAATAAATTTGACTTAATTATATAAAAAACAACAACAACAAGACAATGTGGTTAAACACAATTGTTACAGACCTACCAGTCAAAAGGCAATTATTCTCAAAATGTGTGGCAAGCCGACTGTTGATGCATATTGATTGAGTATTTAACAAGCCAAGAGCAGATTAAGTGGTATGTCATGAACTTTACTATATGACTTGTGGTCGGGAAACCAAACCGCAATCCAGATAACATCAAACCTAAATCTAACCGCATAACCACATATCTACCACCGACCAACACGTCGTTAACAAATTAATTATATCCACATAATAGCCATTCAAATGATAAGATTATAAACTAAAAACCCACACATTTTAAACATTTAAACGCCGGGAGACTTTCACCACTTTTATAATATGCCTGCTCGTTCAGGAAATAATCGATGTCTAACCAACTTCAGAGGTAATTACCGGCAGCCTGAATTAGTCAAACGTATTATCAGTATTAATTCTATAGTTATACGTCTATAACAGACTTAGATATTTTTTCTTCATTTTTTACTTAAAAAATAAAGTTGTTTCAATGCTAGTATAATCTGTTTTAAAGTAGATTCTATCGGATGCTAAATACTAGTATTAACGACATTGAAACAGCGGCAGTAGATCAAGAAGAAAGCTCTGTTTTATAGAAATGTGCTGTTTTGTGGCAAAAAATAAAAAGTGACACACGCTGGCATAATATGAACGAACAAAAAGTAAAAAATCAACAACGAATGAAGGGATATTTATATCAAAACGTCAGGAGTATTAATGGTAAAATTATAATAACACGAAAGCTGTCATAATAGGGTTTGTAAAAAAAAGCTTGTCACCATAGGATGACATATGCCCCCCTTTTCCCACATTTTTCTGAACTTAACACAAAGTGTTTTTTTCCACATTTTTCGAAACCTAAACCCTAAGTGTGACGGAATTTCAGACGGACAGAGAGACGGACATACAGACGGACAGTGCGATCACTTTATGCCCACCTTCGATAACTACAGGACACAAATTTAAGTTAATAAAAATAATATGAAGCATTACGAAAACGGCACTGAACTTTGAACTGCTTTTTCTATAATATAGTTTTATATTTATATGAAAAACGTAAAACAAATAAGTTTTACTTTCTGGTATTAAATAATTTGAAACCATAGGAAAACAACGCAGAGATTCTTATTCATAGGGGAAAAATCCTCTATGAACAAATGCGATAGTAGGCAAAGAGTATAACGGCATGACATGTACAGAGAACTACCGTAATAGCTTATACCATGACCCAAACCGTTGATGAAGTAAACATAATAAATCGGCCCTATATTCATTTTAAATGCCATAGTCAAAATCGTGCAAAAAGTGCACAATTAAAAACGTGAATTTTTAATTGACTAACAAAAGTAAGTACAACGATGTAACGATTGTTAATATAAACTCGTCAAAACCGACAAGAGCGTGATATAATAGATGGAATTAAGTTAACTTGATTTTGGAAACGATTATTCAAACATAATAACATTAAAACTCAAACGCATCACTGAACTAACACACATCACTTAACTAACACACGAAACTCTCTTTCACTCATATAAATAATAACCCCATACACAAGGTGAATACTGAATTAAATCTATGTGAACACAACAGTAATAAATTACACAGTCCAAACTGTTCAACAACCGTAATAAAATTCCTATTACATGCAACAAAAACTATTAAACAACGACAAATGTAAGTTTCAAAAGCTATACCACATGTTCATGTGACAATTTTCAAACATATATTTGTTAGGATGATTTTGGTAAAAGCGTACACATTCGAAATCTGTTTGCACCCTATAATGTCACCAAAAGAATCGATACTATTCTTTTTTTTTAATTAACCATACACAATAGTATGGTATACTGGAACCAAAAACTCGTGGGATGATAATAATGACGTGATACCACTTTTCCATATTCTGATCTCGAAAAACGACACTTAACTACTATACGCACAATGCATTATTATTATCACAATTAACAACAACTACAACTAGGCATTTTATCTTAAGCCATCAAGCAGGGTCCATAACTGCAGTAACATGTCGTTCTGTTAATCTAATGAACAAAAATCCCATCACGACAGGAACATTCGTATTCCACAGACACATCAACAACACCGCGTGAAATTTAATCCAAATGGCATTATGAGACACTATATTTTTCACTTCGTATCCTTTTAACAAAGTACATAAATCACCGACCAATTTACACGTATCATCCAGCTTTCCGGGTTTTGTGCGATTTATGACATTTATGAAAAATATAGGCCACACAAAAACACTTAGTACATCACATACTTATATCGTTTTTGAAATGTTGTTCAATCAATCACACATGAACGTCATTCACATCATACGCAACTTCGGTTAATTCCATTTAAACGACACATTAAAAAAAGATTGCACCAGGTCTGCTGTAATAAAAACCCAATATTCGCCTCGAGTTCTAGCTGCAGCCAACACATTTAAGCTCGCCTAGATTAAGCACCGATACACACTCATTAAATCTCCTTAAACACTCTACCGGTAGGGGATAATAACTTGTGAACGCAAGTTGTAATCAGTTTAATTTGCTTTACAAAAAAATGTATGGAAATATTCCCTTTTTTCTCCAAATTTACCAAGATATACCATTTCCAGAACTATAGAATCACCATTTTCATTATTTTCCTTCACAACACAGATAATTTTTTCTTACGAAATCAATGTATTGGTTTGTAATGGTGTTACTGGCATATACTTATATATAGGTCGAATTGGACTGGATATCATGAATGTCCAATCCTAGTCTTTACAGTTTTCACCATTTCCAATATGCGTAACTTTTGCTTCCGTTGAAATGTCACTGTCTTTAATCTCAGTGGAAACACTCGGTAACGCAGCCTTGTCATCATCATCATCACCGTTGGTGTCTGCACTGTTGTCTTTCTTTGAACCTTTTGTACTAAGATCCATTCCAGTTAACTGTTCTTGCGTCTCCTTTTTCGTTCGCATTTCTGTTATGGCCGAAATGACCTTGTCAAGACTCTTTTCTTTCACTTTGCCGTTGGTCGGCGTGGATTTAGGTGAGGCTCTGTTAGAATTCTGCGCGGGAGACGAGGAAGAACCTTTTGCTGAATGTTCTGAGAAGGTTAAAGAATTTGTAGAACTTTGATAAACAGACGAAGCCATATGCGGCGGAGGTGGCAGCAAAGACACCATGTGGCTATTCATGAAACCATAATACGGATCGGCAAAATGCGCCATGAAGTTATTATAACGAGCTTCCTCAATCTTTGAAGCCATTGAGCCGGCATTCTTTGTGTTCATTGAAAATCTATAGTTCGGTATGGCAAGACGCTCGTGAAAACGACTGGAGGCATACAAACTGTGAGCACCCGAGAAATGGTTGGCCAGATTGGGCACGTTGAGATGAGTGGGCGTCCGTTGCTGTGAGATGAGTTTGGCTCCACTGAGCGATGTGAAGAACGGGCTCTGGTGACGGTACTCGGGTAGTATTGTAGCGGTGGTTTCCGTAGGGGCAGTGGTTGTGGTGGACTTTGATTCTGAACGGGAGATTGACGCCGTAGACGACGCCGATGGTTCTGTCTCCAGCGATGAAGATGGTGCTGGCAGTGGTTGTGTCAAATGGTCTGGATCGATGGGTTTTGAATTACCCGCCGCTGTCAGTTTTGTGCCTTTGGGAAGCGTTGGTGCCTTTAATGAAGGTACACATAATGTTTGCGCTGGATGGCTACTAGTTGCTGAAATGCACGATGTCATGGGCGACGATGGCGAACTAAGTGACTTATGCAGTAATGATGGCATTAAACCTTTGAAGTTAGTGTGGGAAGCAGATGTGGATTGATTGAATGTTTTGTAATCGTTAGCATCCTTCTTAACTTTACATTCCACGGTTTGCTTATCTTTAGCGCTAGCAACGCTTTGTTGATTGTTTTCTTCACCAACACCAAGTCGTTTGCATTTTGAACGCTGATCATCCACTTTTTCCTTTTTAATATTCTTTACTTTAATTAAGGATTTACCGTTATTATTTAAGTGAGTTTTGTTTTCACTTCCAATTATGTTCACTTTGTCTGTTTTTATTTCTTTACCATCTTTGCTGATATTTGTTGACGCATTTTTGTTTATTTCTCTACTTTTTCCTTTCCAATCCGCGGTAAACACAGTTCTAGGCGGCGGAGACATTGGGCTACTTTGTTTTGTGTTTGTTGTGTTTGTGACTGTGGTCAAAGTGTATTGTCCATTTGTGAAGCACAGCAACTGCTTTGGAATTCGCAAATCTGAAGGTGGCGACTCCTTAGTGTTTGGCACTTTTGATTTCATCACAACGTTTGAATCGGTCGACGATGCTGCACTTTTTGTGTCACTTAATCGGTGTATCCAGGAGTATGTGTTTGAACTCTTTGGTAAATCGCCCGATGCAGACATTGACTTAGTTTTAAGAAACTGTGAGACACCATCTCCAGTGGAATGCTGCTGTTTTGGCGAATGACTTCTAGTTCTTGACTTTATTTTCTTGTCATTGACCGGAATTTCAACGTGTTCCTCATTTAGTTTACTTTTTGGTGGCCTTCCGCGTGGCCTGTCTGCTTTAATAGACCTTTTGGAGGCGCTAGATAGGGAGTTAGAGTTATCAGAAGAATCTGATAGCGAAGCACATTTCGAAGAATATTTGAATGATTTCGAACACGAGTTTTTTCCAATAGGTTTTTCATCGTCCTCAAACATGTAAGTCTTTTCAGGTAAATCCATAACGAACGATTGGTACTTTGACTGAAAGCCTGTAGTTTCTGATCTAGACGGAGATTTAGGGCACGGTATTTTGGTGGGCGATTTTGGACGCGGAGCAAATTTAAGAGTTATTTTTGTTGGGGATAAAGGCTGTGCTAGGTATGCAGTTTTTGGTGTCAACTGTCCCGAGTAACTGATGCTACGCTTTGGGATCTTAACGTCTGGTATTTTTGGTCTCGAGTCCGCGTTAGCTTCATCTACATCGCTATATTTTCGCTTGCTGCTAGAAGACTGAATGTCATCTAGGGACACCGAACAATCCACAGAAAGTTGCGTACGTTTACTACTGTCACATGCCAAGTTAGACAGACGATGTGCACTTAATGTTACCAAATCTTCATTTTCTATATCTGACTTAGGGAAATCATAAACATCCGTGGCAGTGTCAACACATTTCAATTTCTTGTCAGCACTTTCTAATTCAGTGTATGTAGACACAGAAACCTTGACCTGTTTTTCTTTCTCATGTTTCACTTTGTCCTTTTGCTTTTGTCTGTCAACTATAAAGTTATCTGTTTCACAAGACACATCAACGGTTAGTCTTTGACCTGGAGACAGTCCGCCTTTGCTATCCTCCTTATTCGAGTCTGGAATGTCTAATCTCTCATGCTCACTGTCATTGTTTTCGTGCGATTCTGTTTGACAACCTTGCGTGTTTTGGGTTGATGAAACGACGGGTTCTGAAATAGCATCGTCTGTAAAACACGCTTTTGAACGGGTTGCTTTATGCCCAGACACCCTTCTGTCAAAATGGTTGTAACTAGCACCTTCACTACTACATGGCACCGTGTTGGTTGAAGTCTCAACCATATTATGAGTCTCTTGGTCTTTTTCAGTGAACTTGTGAACTGTTCGTTTGTTTGTATCGCAAACCATTTCTGTTTCACTAATACGTTTTTCAGAATTCTTTATAACTTTTGAATCTTTCCTTGCACATTCGCTATTAGAATCACTGCTTCCTCTAGCTCCCGTAGAGGCCAATACTTTGTCACACTTGTCTACACTTGAACGATTAGAAACATGCCCGACTACATCCTTTTGCTTATCATCATGGCACAACTGACTAGAATTATTTTGCTGAATGGCTTTGTTTACCTCTACGTCATTAGTCCTTTCATTTTTATAGATACTCGATTCCGGTTTTGACAAAACGATCAGATTCTCAATATTCTCTTTTTCTTTATCACGTTTATCCAAAACCTTTTTTCGTTCGTGTTTTACGTCATTAGTCGTTACATTTTTAAATAAACTCGATTCCGGGTTTGACACATTTATCAGATCCTCACTATTCGCTTTCTCTTTATCACGTTTATCCAAAACCTTTTTTCGTCCGTTTTCCATTTCACTTTCACACTTATCAGTCTTGCCATCCGTTGCAACATTAGTTTCACTGTTAGCCTTCTCTAATTCTTCATTATCAATGTCTATTCCGTCTCCTTCTAATACTGAATCCACCTTACTCTCGTCAGATTCTAGCGAAGCAGATTTGTCGAGGTCACTGTGCAGTTTGTCATCATCGGTTAAGTATCCACTTGTTTCAGTTTTGAGATCAGAAGTGTTTGTGATGTCATTGATGACGTCATCCGTTTCCATAACTGCAGGAATCTCGTCGTCCGCTTTGAACCGCTTAGCTGGGTGGGTGAACACCGAGTAGAAGAGACGCAATGGCCCTTTCTGAAATTATAATAAAAGTATAAGCAATATTCGCTGAAAATATTAAATTTTAAGACAACAATGTTATGCTTCATACAGTGAATTGTTTTTTCGAAATTAGCCAGCGGCATTCACTCGCTAATTGTGTTGTAGGTATGATGGCTAGAAACAAAGTGATAACATACTAGTAAATAAAACGCTTCGTATAAAAAATATCGAGATCGACTTATAAAGGGAATGTTCAAGCAGAGATATTAGAGGTGGTATATAAGAACCACCTCAGGGGAGGAAAATGCCCTGCCCCCTTTAAGGGTCCATACGAACTCTTCATTTGTAAATAGATCCAGCAAAGTTAATAACTATTTGTAAAATAAGTTTAGCATTGAACGGGGGAAATAAGCTGAAAGGAGGAAAAAATCACACCCCTGGATATAAAAACGCTTTAGCATTTCCACATTAATTAATTGTAAAATCATGCCTTAACAATCTTCAACCATGATGTGGCGCGTAGAGGATACAAAATACTCTCAGTGCAGATGCAATATTATTTCACTCAAAAAAGCCAGCACAACAATTTATGAGAGTTTTATGAGGTTTATGTGTTCGCGCGCCGCGATATGATAAATAGTCGCTGATTTAAACGTCTGAAATTTCTTTGAAATAAAATACATCCTATACGCGCAGCCGGTTTATCGGGCATTTCAATCTCAGCCATTCACAGCGGCCGCGCTTAAATCCACGAGATAATCAACGGGGATATGAGTAGATGAAATTACTGAACATAAATATTAGACGAGTATACGAACGCACTTGGTCTATAAAACAAAATTGGCCATAAAGAGTGTAAACGCAAATTAAAAGCACAGACTTGCGATATTCAGTTGTTGTGGCCTTATGGCAAGAAAATTGTGCGACACGTCCTAGAATCGAACCAGGGACACCTCGCTTTCAGGTTGAATGCTCTCGGCGTAACCGGGCAGTCGCGCAACCTCTTCCCTTACGTGACCAAGTTCATACCGTGATTATTCCATGACCCACCAAGATAAAACGACCACCGTGATGCTCCGAGCAATCGTGTGTATGCATGAATCGGTTTCATGTAAGTTATAGTGACTGACATGTCACTGTGCTACTAGGACCGTTTGGGGCATAATATAAACCTCACAGCTGGTTCGTTTATTTATATTAACAGATCTTTATATCACGTCTACAGTAAATAATCGTAACTGCATTTTTGGCATCTTGGTATAAGAAGATCATTCGAATGATTTGAGACTGCAATTTGTAAAGAAAAGGAATAAACTTGAAGTACGATTGCCTTGAACATGTTCGAAATGTATGTGCGTTATCAATATCACTTTCGTTGCAAATCCAGACTCAACGCATCCATGATTTCGGTAAGACGAGTTTTCACGATGTCCAATTTACGCGAAGTGTGGTGTTATGAAGTGAATAAATAACGTCATCAACGATGATGACAAATAACATGTTAATCGCCACCTAATGAAGTGAATAAATGACGTCATCTACGATAATGACACAGGACATGTTTATCGCCAGCTAATGAAGTAAATAAATGACGTCATCTACGAGGATGACACATGACATATGTATCGCCACCCAATGAAGTGAATAAATGACGTCATCTACGATGATTACACATGACATGTTTATCGCCACCTAATGAAGTGAATAAATGACGTCATCTACGATGATGACACGTGACATGTTTATCGCTACCTACCCGTCTCCATGAGTAGATATAGGCGATGTCCACCAGAGTGAAGTGGTCGTGCAGTGTCTCGTCCGTGTGGAAAAAGTCGATCTGTAAGAGAAAAACAACAGAACACTTTTATCCAAGTACATTTATATTGAATTGTATCCATGGGGCCTGTATAGGACCAAGGGTATGGTATAAGCTAAATGGAGATAAGAAAGGGTTCGAAAGGTGAGGTGAACATGGATCCGGAAATCAAACATAAACAGAAAAAACTCTAGCTGCATCAATCGGTGATTCATCTTATCATCACTACGGGGTGCTTTATTTTCGGCAAGTGACCGTCAGATTGTTCAAATTAGAGCAGGTATAAAAGGTATGTTTAACAAGCTGATACATATGAGCCACGTTCTGGGAAAACTGGGCATAATGCATGTGCGTAAAGTGTCGTCCCAGATTAGCAGTCCGCACAGGCTAATCAGAGACGACAATTTCCGATTTTATGGATTTGTTTTCGTTTTAAGGATGTCTCATATAACAAGAATCCAGTCAAAGAAAATGTCGTCACTGATAAGCCTGTGCGGACTGCCCCGTTTTCCAAGAACGATGCTCATATTATATAGAGGATATTTGTTGGATTGTGAAATGACGTCATTATTTTGACGAAATGACGTCATTATCCCAACGACATTCTTTAGTTTAACTCTTTAACAATGTATATAAACTGTGAAAAAAGCATGACATAAAAAGAAAATTTGTTGGATTCGGTGGATTATCGATTCTAATTCACGAGTGACATAGAAATGAATATTTTCACGAGTGGCGCAGCCCCTTTGCGACCCCTCGTATTTTCTATGATGACGAGTGAATTAAAATCGATAATCCACCGAATCCAACAAATTTTCTTTTTATGTCATGTTTTTTTTCACAGTTAATATACATTGTTAAAGAGTTAAACTAAAGAATGTCGTTGGGANTTATCGATAATTTTCACTGATAATTTTTATTGTTTGAAACAGTGAAATTATCAGTTTTAATTCACTGATATTTCTCTATAAACCACCGGAAAGCATTACATAAAATAATGTAAACGACAATCATAACGGGAAATTCTCACAGATCTACAAGGGGAATCGAAACAAAGAAACATGATAAGAGGCAAGTAACACGGGGTATAGAGACAACGGTATAGTTAAATTGTTTATGAGAAGCTTTGGAGTAGGGTCGTGCAGCTTTTGAGCGTCATATTTTATAACTTTGCGCTTGCATCGATGCGTTTAAGACTTCTTCACCAGTTCAATGTACAATTAGCACTTTACTTTGTTCAAAACAACGGATAAGCATTGAATTTGTTGCAGTAGCATGCAGATCTATTGTTATGTATTAGAACAGAACATTAAATGCACTAACACGTATTTTGAAGATGGTATCAATGAAGCAAAGATTTCTGACGTTCGTTCAATAAACATCACGATCGACGCAGATATTAAAATTCCAAAACAATTACTTTAAACGTTTTATAATTACACCATTTAGGCGATTCTGGAAATAGAACATTTTAACACGCGCAACTAAACAATATCTAGGCCTAAAATCGACTACAAAGTGATTCCGTTAAGAAGAAACGAAATAAACATGGATACTAAAACTGCAATAAATATTTCAGCAAAATGTATTGCAGTGGGTTGCACTTAAAAGCACTTCCAAAGGCGATAAAACATGTTTGCAGTTTAGACGGAAGTCGGCAGGTGCGCGCCTCTGTTGCTATGCAGACAGATATCGCATAATTCGGTGGGTGGGGTAAGATGACAGGTAAATATAAGGTATATTTCTGGCATAACTTGCGTCGTTAGTTAAGGCAAACCAATAATACTCGAGAATAAGCACTGAATTTGTTTACAGAACTATAATACTTTGAATAGAATATCTACCACCAAGGAATTACTGGTTAGTATTGTGCCATAGATGAAAAACACACAAACACAGATAAAGGTAATGTAATGAATTACTGGCAGTCCGGCATTCAACTTCAAGTTGTTTCAAAATTTAAAGTATGCATATCCATGTAACATTGCAATGTCTTTAAAAATATCGTTAATGGAAATTTTAAGACAAACGCGAAAAGTGTAGAACCAAATTATTCTAATATTTTGTTTTAAAACCTTATATCAAAAGAAAACGAAGGCAAAGACCTATCAATCGCAACATACATCTATGAGTGGAAACCTTGCGGACATTTGTAAACGCCAAGTTATTGGGGAGCTAAGTTTGAAATTTATTACGCTTTAATTGAATGTACTATTTCACACACGCACAGGCAGTATTACCTGGTATCTATCACAGAGGCTGAATTTCAGTCTGATGAACTTCTTTAAAAGTCCAACCGTGAACTTTCCCGGACATAGCAGGTACCGCCGGTCCGAGGCCTGAAACAATGTACGTCATAATCATCATCATCATTATAATCATTATCGTTTTCCTCGTCATCATCATCATCACCATCATCATCATCATAGCTATCGTTATCCTCTTGATTTTTTTTTCGTCGATATCATTATCATCATCTCCGTCACCATACTAATCACCATTATCCTCACAATTATTATAATAATCATCATCATCATCATCATAATTATCACATGCATCGTCATTACAAACACAAATAAGCATCGACGGTGTTTCATAAGTGTGTTCATCATGATCCTCATCGGTTATGAGCATCACCGTCATTCGTTAAAACACACACCGCACATAAACACTTTAAAATATCCTTGACGTCGTCATCGTCAGCATTCTAAAGTTCCTAAGTCATCACAGTGCATCATCGCCATGCGTGATTAATATACAAATATACAATAATTCAGATATATTTAACTGGAACAACACTAGACGCTGCATGCTGCGTTACGTACCTCCAGCTTATGGTGCCTCGACTTGCTGCTGACGGCCAGGGGAGGGGTCCCGCTGTAACATACACAGGATACCATCAACATATACCACGCCATACACGGACGATACCATTAACAAACAGAAAATACGCAAGAACGGTCGTTATATTTCAACCGATAAATGCAGTTCCGTAATAAATGCGTAACATTCACAAACCATAGTTTTTACACCGGCAAAAAAGGGTCTCAGTATGTATCGTGTATATGTATAAAACAAACATTTGAAGCTCCGATGCGTTGGAATTAAACCTGTGTGACTTAGCCCGATTGTTTAATAGGAACTCATCGGAGCGACATAGAGTGGTAAATAAACAAATAGAAAACGACAATCGTTTTGGAGTTTTTGCGTTGTTTAGGAGTCGTTTTACAACGATAATTGGGTTCTATGTTTATTGGAAGTCAGTAAATTATCATATTAAAATCATCAATAATTGTGTGTGTGCCAAATATCACAAAATAACAACAATTATAAACGATTAGTCGATGCGATTCATGTCGTCACAAAAAAAAAACTCCGCTATATGATGTGTTGAAAAGCATCGCATAATCGCGTTCGTTTGCGCATATTTACAGGCGGCGACGCGCATATGCGACGTCACAGTTTATAACATCCTTTATACCCAAAACAGTTAATGCCCTTAATACATTCTTTATTTTAAACTTCGTGTGAACGTACAATATTGAACCATGTTATAATATGTTATATTTTAATTTAGATTTTTAAAGGATAAGACTATGATTTAAGTAAAGACTGTTTAGTCATGGATCCAATGATAGTTACCGTATAGTTTTACTACTCACTCAGAGCTAAGTTCAAGAACGAGGCTGATCTGTTCGTCTGCGGAGTAGATGATGCGTTCCCGCTCTTCCGGTATCCCATGCTCCCCTACGCGACCTGAATATCAAGAGCAATGTACCATTTAATAGTATTCTTTAATTTCTTTTATAATCTTACTTACTTCAGCTCAACGGGACCCTTAATGGGACAATTTCGAGTTTTCCCGGTCGGACCGGTGTGATCGCAATTTAAGGGGGGCACCATGTCCGCACATGCAAATCTGGGACGACACTTTTCGCACATGCATTAAACCCCCCTTTCACATAGCGAGGCTCATATGTATTTCGTTACTAGATATTTACGGGACAAATCAGAACAAAAATGCACGTTTTTTTTATAACCAGAGAAAATTTAGGATGAATTTGTATCTATATTATTTTCCTGTTGGAATGCGTTAAAAGGGAAAGTGCCTTGAAGTGCGAAGCTTTGCGAAAAGGTAATAATTCACATTGTGCTTTAACACACATGCGAACGCATCCTACCAGGTCAACATTAGAATGTTAAATTATTATTTTTTGAGACACTGCAAGCAGTTCAAAAATTAAAGCAATCGATAATCTGTATACATTAAACGTTTGGTCCGTAACAAAATAATCATGGCATGAAAATTAATATCTTAAGCAGCAAATTGTTTTAAATATATTATCCAAGATTGTACATTCACTTAACAGTTATATATAATTTCATATTAGTGTCATTTACATTTCGTTTAGCCAAGAGTTTAGTGGAACATAAACATATAATTTAATACATTTAATTGCGACAATTTAAAAAAGAAATGGATATTTTATTAATTAAAGAGTTTATTTCATAAAGCATATTCATTAATATAATTAAACAATATGTTCAAACGATGTCTTTAAAAAATTTAAGTTTAAATACGTTCAGTTATTTTTAGAAGTTTACTTCAAATAAATATATGTGAATGCAAAACACCAAGTAAGTTGTATAATAACTTAATCATCGAGTATTATTTTTCCACAAATAGCCTCTCTAAAACTATAATTGCGAATGTCTATCAAATTATATAACCTACGTTTGTTTTAAATGCATTTCTTAGATCCTTTGTTATGAATTAAACAAAATAAAAAAGTTAAAGCGTCTTAATTGCACATTTACGGTAAAAAGTTAGTTTAATGTTTAAACCGTAGAAAAGTTTTGTGCATAAAGTGTAACTCATTTGCATGGCTTCAATTTACACGTGCAAAATTGCGCACATAAAAAATCCTCACCTTCATATTTTAATCATTGGTATAACCAGTTTATGATATGGACCAATCTGATTATTTTGAATTCACATTCATATATAAGGTTCAGAATATTTAAACAGACCAAGAAAAATAATAAATGGATCGGATTTGTGTAAAGTATGTGTTTTAGACTAAGTATACATATTATTAAAGCAATAAACAAATTAAACGACCGTTTATGTAGTCTTTTTAAATGGAAAAATACAGAAAGAAATAGAGCAGAAATAAATAAAATAAACATACAATAAAATACTAACTTGCATGATGTAAAATGACTAAGATTCACTTAATTGAAAGTCTATACTTAAAAATAATGTTTAAACCGCAAACACAAAACTGATAAGTACATGTTCCAACTTGATCAAAAATATATACATACAATGTTATTCGTACAATAAATTAAAAGAGAACATGATATGTCAATAAGCTTTGTACGTATATTCGACTAATTATGAAAATGACAAAGCAATTAACAAGCGATTAACGTCGTTATTTATGTTTAAATTTAAATAAACATTATGCAAAAATGAAAATTTACGACTTCAAATAAGTGCAGAATTACGAGTAAACAAAATGCTCTACTTGCAATTATCTACGCATATTTCTATTTAAATTATGAAATAATTACTATGTTTTACGATAATAGCTATAAATACAAAATATTATGGCTTTTTCAATTTAGGCGTAAAAAAGTTGTTTCTTTCGACTAACCAAACCGACCCTATTTTTTTGTCGACCCTTAACTGTGTTTGAATTACAGGTGGAGTTTTTATTATTATCAGGTTTGCTAAATTCCATCATGTTTATTAAAGTATCTATTACGTTTGCGATTCTGTTGACCATGTTTGATAATATACCCTTTTAAAAATAAAATAAACACAAAAAAGCTAAAAAAATAAATAACGTTAAATAGAAATTTGGAAGATTTCAGCATGTCCTTGCATATTCCTGTCAAAGTGGAGAATCGTGAAAAAAAATTAACGAAAAGAAGTTTACGCAACATACATATATTAATTGTTTTGTGATTTTAGAAGAAACAAAGGATGTTTTTCCTTAGTAGGCGAATATATTACTGAATAACCGTTTCATACAATTAACGGTAATAGATCTAGTAAGAGAAAGTACGAAAACAATGTTATTTTTATAATAATTGTTCGTTTAGTTTATATACATGTATACTGACCGTTTTCTATTTCTTCTTTGTAGAATTCTCTACGCTTTCTCATTTCATCTGGAAATATAACGTTGACAAAAACGTTCATTTCAATCAAAATCTCAGCTGTATTAAACACAAGCATACAATGATATCAACAAAATGGAGAAAAGTATAAAGCATTGGAATACGTAAATAGATCAACATTATATAAGAGTTCACTTTATCGGAATTTTATTTAATTTACATAACTATCAGTTTAAAGCTGATAACAGATTTCTGACTAGAAATTTAAATTTAGCATCGCTGAAAAAAACGTTTATGCCTACAAACCATTTTGAACTAGCTCTATTCTTAAATAAATCATTAGAACGATATAAATGCCATTGATTCAAGTATGTGCCAATATAAATATATTTTCGGAAGTGTTTTTTTTTATCTGTTGTCGATTTAACTACAATCTGCTAAGAGTTAAGATTGAACAAGGTGGTTGTTTATCTTACGAGGTTTTCGTCTACATTAAGGTTTCGAGGTTTACGTCTACATTATAATATACAGCAAGTGAATATAAAAGATGAATTTCTCAGAAAACAATATTTCTACTTAGTGTAGTTTAGTTTAGTCAAGTCTCATCGATAACACTAAGTAGTCATTGTCGACAGAATTATCAGAGACGTTAATATACATTCAAAAATAGATTTCAAAATATATAATAACAACTATCATACGTTTTTGTACACCTTACTGCTAAAAGGACGAACACTATTTTACTAACTTTAAATAATAACTCATGTTTCACAAGATAAAAAGAACACTTGTTTATTATCTTAAAACTACATGTATATAAGAGTGTGTTGTTGTTTTCTTTGAAATATGTATACAATTTATTAATTATGTACAGAAAAACTATTTACGTTTTTCTATCAATAAGAACACGTTTTATTTATAGCAAATAAACCGGCGCCAACGAAAACCAAAATTTCACGGATATAAAATCTTTACAATGGTAAAATTGGAAAAAAAATGGTCAGAAATAACATTTTTTAATGGGAATGGTGCCCGACTTCGCAAAAATCCTTAAAAGTATTATAGAACGGGAGCGGTTCTCGACTTCACACAAATCATGATTTTTTTTGTTCGAAATAAAAGTTGAAATTCAAACGTTTTATGGAGAGAAACTATATAATAATTATTTCTTTCGTTTCAATCCTTTTCTAATAATGATTGTGTTGTACGTACACTGTATTTGCAAACAGAAATAAATATGTTTAAACTAAAACAAAACGTTCTAAAATTATCATTATAAGAAGTATGGAGTAGTAGACATATTATTGGAATAACAGCAGTGCGCAAATGTATTTGGTTTGCGAACGCTGTTCTTGTCTAGCATGATACGTTTATAACTCACAGGATCGATGATTCAGTGGTTAGGTTTGTGTATCATATAATGGCAGTTATTAACAGCGAAACATCAGTATACAAATATGGACTGTTTAGCTGTGTTATATAATGGCGTTAAATAATTTTGCTGATAATGGCGTTAAATAATTTTGCTGAAAATGACATTAAATAATTTTGCTAAAAATGGCTTTAAATAATTTTGCTGATAATGACGTTTAATAATTTTGCTGTGTACCACATGATATTACACATTTGTGGCGTGTTCTGAGAAAACTGGGCAAAATGCTTGTGCGTAAATTGTCATCCCAGATTAGCCTGTGCAGTCCGCACAGGCTAATCAGGGACGACAATTTCCGCTTTTATGGAATTTTTCGTTTAAATGATGTCTCTTCTTAGCGAAAATCCAGTTAAGGCGGAAAGTGTCGTCCCGGATTAGCCTGTGCGGACTGCACAGGCTAATCTGGGATGACACTTTACGCACAAGCATTTTGCCCAGTTTTCTCAGAACACGCCACATTTGCATAAGATCGGAATTTCGTGATTCTGCGCATATTAAAACTGCAATAAATGGTTTGCACTCGACTGAGTCGTTCTGTTGCTGATTCTTAGTCAGCAGTTCAATCAGGCGACGTTCGCACTTCCGGTTAGCATAGCGTCTGACTGACATAGACTTATACTCGACGTCGTCCAAACCACCGTTTCGTGGACTCTGAATGATTATCGACGGGGGCCGCTGTCTGACTCCATGACCCACAGTGTACCACTAAAGGAGCCTCAGGGTGAGGGCCGTTACAAACATTACGTTGCCCATATTCTTCGTTAATACTCTATAAAGGTTACCGCGTGTAAGTTCGTGTTGGGGGATAAAACAGATCTCTTGGCTATCGATGTATGGGTGAACGTAACCTTTATATGGTAGCGCTTTAAATGTTTGAATGCAAAAAAAAACACAGACTGCAATACATTATTCTTAATTATGAAATAGCATTAAGGAGTAAAATTATCTGCTTTTAAGTTATTTAAGTATTACAGTTCAGCTTAGAGTATATTACTATTCTACAGCTCAAATTGCACCAAAACAATTATAACCATCCTGCATTATGTTTGTTCTAATCATGATTTCAATAAAGCAACCAAAAATACGCCTTATCGCTTAAAAACTTTTGGGAGTCCCCTCACAAAGCATGACAGGCCGTCGCCTAAGCGACGCGATTAAGGCACGTGATTGGGCAAAATCCAATTACCCAATCCCGGCCCCGGGAAGACCCCGACGTATACACCAGAGAGTCGCCGGCTAATAGACTTGCTGGGAAGAGTTGCCCATCATATTCGGAATATACGGGCACTATCGATTTCCTGCTTCAATGAGATTTTGTCAATTTGGCGTCAACGTGAATTTGTCAAATTACCAAGCAGCTAAATAGCTGCGTGAAATGGGTTTCGTTGTCTTCTTTGAGAGCGGAATTGATTTCGTCAGAAACGGAATGACTGGAAGCACTGCTAGAACATTTTATCTGGAAATTAAACCTACTCTAACGGTTTTACACGACGATCCCTCCTCTCATGCAACAAGTAATTTGGCTAATGAAATCGAAAACGAGATGCATATTGTATGGAACCAATTACGGCGTATGCTCAGAACGCTGAACCTCCTTGGTTTTATGTCGTACAATAATCCAGGTAAAATCCGAGTGTTTATTTTCCCATAAATGTTCAACATTAGCGAGACATAAGGCTGAGGCATATTTTCACCAAGTTAAAACAATGCGTCTGACAGAGACGTAAAGATGCAACGTGCTTTGGAGGTTAAGTAACGATGAAAGTGGGTCAACAAGGGTTGTAATTTATGAGTGTACTCAATGACCATCGAAACCCCGGGGCAAGGGTCGTTACAAAACGTATGATTAGAAGCCGAATTCTTCTGATTAACAAGGGGTAGGTTCTCACCTTGGAACAGCCCGGGAATCAACTTGTACACGATGTCCTGCAACGTGTGGTCCGGCCTGTAAATATAACAGCACATGTGTAATTCGAAACTAGTTCAACACTAAGCTGTATAAAAAGAGAGTAAAAGTGCTGGCAATATAATTCACATTCTGAACGAAACCTGGATGCATGAAAATAATTTTTATTTGCAAAAAGCCTGAATGAAACCTGGATGCATCATAATTTTTATTTGCATTTAGCTCAACAAGTTTGCAGTGTTTACAATGGTTACTTATGCTTACTGTTAATAGAGATTTTCATGGAGAACACGCAATACTGGTGTCCATGAAGTAGTAAATAAAGATTGGCATATTATACATTATAAAATATACAATAGTAACATCACTTCAAACTTCATAACGAGAATAAAATGCAATACATATGAAAGCTTGTTTTACAGGAACGTTTTGTAGCATTTACATTTTCAAATCGATTTCCCAGCATTGTTCCAGAGTTTTTCTCAGAATTCTTGGCGCAAATCATATGAAAGCAATATTTGTTTCCACTTGTCACGGCGTTTTAGCAGTATTTCGTTTGTAAACCAAATCCAGTAATCTGTCGTTCGTAAAATCTACCGTACGCGCGTGCGCAGTGTCAAAAGTCACGCGCGCGTCACGTGCTACTGGAAAATGCCAGACGATATTGTAATTAGCGCGCAAATACAGCGAATAATGCTTCAAGCAGACACATGTGTTTTGGAACTGGAAAACCACGCTAAATTACAATGAAAAAGTATTGGGCAGGCTAGATTGGAAGCATAATAATTATTTTCATATTTATTGGCATTCTGTATCACGGTAAATTACTCGAGAACAAAAGCAGACGACACGGAGAAAAGATTGTTTTAATTTCCTCTGATGAATGTGAAAATCCGACCTGAAATTACGATACTAAATCAAATGACTATTTAAATGGATGGATGGATAAATGAAAAATACTGCAAATGTTGTTCTGATGTGGAGCTCCACCGTAGCATAAGGGAAATGTTTTCAAACGAAAGGCTATGACTGTATTATTTATCTATATTTACACCAGAATTATTATAGTACTAGAAGCACATGGTCATATTGCGTGGCTTGAAACAAATAGACGATAAAAATATTCTATCGTCGGTCTGGTCGCGCAGCCCCCACCCCGAATAAAAACCTTTTGCGGAACCAAACTAAGGATTAATAAATTTCCTCGTTTTCAAACAGATAATCCCAGTCAATAATTGATTAAACCTTAAAATAGGGAAAAATGGAACTTGGGAAGAAATTTACCATGGCTCCGTTTGGATGGTGGACCAATATAACATCCACCCATGCCACTTTAATCTCCTAATTGCCCGTTTAAAAGCAGAAACATGAGGCTGCGTACACTAATTATATTTTCATTCCTACCGTCTCGTGTTTTATGAGCGGATTGTTTTGGACAGCGCTCGCTGTGGTTGTGTTCCGAGGAAGATTACCTCGCAAATCACACGTTTTAGTACTCCCACTGTCGATACTAGGCTGCTGCAAGATGTTTTTATGTTCCGTGTACTAACATTGGCACGCCGTGACCAGAAAGTATTTACTGAAATCGTACAAGCAAAACGAAACTAGCGGCGCTTCCTTTTTATCGGATTCAAAAAACAACAACTAATGTTGTTCCACGTGCAGCGAAAAGCGTAATAGGTACGTATCACGTATTTCAAATAACATGTGACTATCGATTTTTGCGAAGTTACGATGAGCAAAATATTAAACTTGGAATGATAGAGAAGTTTCAAGACCAACAATATTTTTGATAAGACGTAGCAAAGAACTGATACCGTTAATTGGTGCGATTTTTTGGCAAAGCAATAATTGACCGCATCGGTATTTTAAGAAGAACACTTTTATCTAAAATGCTGACATACTGACAATTCTAACATGACCCTGTATGTGAATGAATATAATAGTGTATGTATGTGAATCCGCCCAGAAGTTAATTTAACAGAAAACTTCACGTGAATGAATATAATAAAGTATGCATGTGAATCTCTCGGGAACTTAGTTAAACTGAAAACCTCATGCGCCAAACTGGCATGCATCCACGCTTAAGTCCGCACGGCGCTGTTTTAATTTACAGCTCATCTTTATTTCATTGGCTAGCATCGTATATTCATGGAATCCTTGCCGATTTACTCCGATTCCTCGAGAGAGAAAAATACGACATGCACGGTATGATGCTGCCATGGCAACGGCATAAGGATGATTATCTGCAAAGTGCTTGCCGACCAATCAGAAGTGACCGTAATTAGAGTCTCGTTCTGGCTTCATTAGATCCGTTCTCATCGCGTGCACGCTACATTGTGTTCTGCGTTTACAAGAATATACATGTATTGTAGAACTTGGAATCTCATTTAAACGACGCATCTGTTTGCTCTATGTTTCATTCATCCCCCTAAGAGTGCAAAATTTCACATACTTGCAAAGTAACTTGAAAAAAAGTATGAAAGTTTTACATTGGTAGGGGAAAATTTTGAATACATCTATGGTGCACAATACTTTGAAATTCCTAACAACTGAGCTGTCTTAGGTTTTGTCATTTTCGTTTACACCGGCTACGTTCATTCAGCTCTGTAATTGGCTCAGAAAATAGTCCCAATTCATGGAGTTGTACACCCTCTTGCAGACCGGCTACATGCCACTCACTTCTTAAGTGAGATCAGAAAGTAGCGCCCTGTAATTCACATAGTTTTCGTCGCGCGATTTGTTCTGAAGAAACCATCTATGCTTGGACACAAACCGAAGTATGTATATGTACGTTATATATATTTTCTCCGTGTTGACAGGATTCGTTTCACTGAGCCACTGCAGAGTTCTAAAGTGCGATCGGCGAAAGAAAACTCTGATATTAGACTAATAATGCCGACACATGTGCATGTATATGTTAAAGGTTTAAATCATTTTTTTGATTTTTGATCGTTTTCTTTAATTTGAAACTTTAACTTAACAAAATGGCTGAACTTCTAACACGACCGGAAGTGTGTATATTCTGAATGACGTCATACTGACATTAACGCAATTTTTCGTGCACGATAATTGATCACCAGGCATGGAATTGGACCCGTTCCCACTCGCAGAATCATCTGTGAAGATATGCCGCTAAAGCTCGTTTGAACTTCCTCTAATCAATATCGCTCGCACCGCGTGGCCGGGGGCGTGCGCGCATTGCGCATGCGTATTGCTCGCCGGAGACCGCACGCGAAAGAAGAGAGCAAATATTGAAACACCCTGCGGTTGGGTTTCCACTAAGCCTCGGCCTTAACGGAGCTCGTGTTTAAACATCTTGAGGGAAGTTATTCCATTAAACTCGTGATTTGTTCCTCATAGTCGTTGGTACTTCACTAGAGTGCTTCGAACGAAATGTGAGACGAGATATTGTTTTAAAATAACGCCGTCAGATAAATCGATTTCTGAAAGTAAAGAACGGATGAAAGACCCTCAACAGATTTAATATTCTATATACATATGCAATGGGATAGGTTCTGCATTGCAATACTAGTTTGAATAAGAAACATGACACTGCCAAGAAACCATTGTTTTACTTTTACTATAAATTTATTTTAATTCAAATAACTGCGCGATCCCAAGCTAGGTATGCATTTAACACATACATTTCAGAGCAATTCCTCCATCCAAACTCAAGTTATTGAGTGGAAACCGTGTTTCTAAGTTTAACCGTGACCTTGGTTCGACTAGCCCAACTTCAATCGCCAGCTAGGTTTTCATACAAGCGTGATATCTCCAACGTTGCATCAATACTGGTAAATGCAAACCACAGTTATTGACCCCATGTGTGCCGCCTCCCCAACGCCGCCGTACCCGAATCTTCGAGTCCATATTCAACTTTGTTAATTGGATGTGCACGTTCGATCCCCGGCTTAACTATGGTACATTGACATACACGCTTGATTCCTTGCTTGAATTTGGTATTCGGAAGTGCTCCACCTATACCCAGTTATACAAGATACTGCGTTGGTCTGTACTTCGAAGTTTATGAGGTCCTCCTGCACCTGTGGCTCCATAATGTGTTGATCCGGAGTGTGTCCAAGCTCTCCTACCTAATCAACTTACTAGATTCACGAAATATGGGGACGTATTTTGAATTATACCTGCAATTTCTCGCTATTTAGTTGTTACTGAAAGAATGTCAATTTGAGTGTGCTCTTGTGTTGTGGGGGAAGCCGGAGTGACCGGAAGAACCCCCGCATGTCCGGTATGGTGACCACTAACCAAACTCCTATGCTTCCGGGAACGGGCATTGAACAAGGGCCGCCAAGGTGAAAAGCGCTAAACGGACTACAAGATACTGCAAAAGTGTTCTAGCTTGACTTAGCTATTCGAGAATGCTCCACCATGTTTGTACATGAGAATGCAAGTGTCTGTCCCAACTAAAAACCATAGAAATCATGAGTTTAAGACTGATTCCCAGCTTAACTAGGTTTACTGAGATTGCACTATCATTCACGCATCCATGAAAACTAGTATTTATCTTATATATTGATTCCTGGTCGATATGGAAACGCGAGATATGTTTTTTCCGGTAAGCTGAAAAACTTTACTTTTGACATTAAAATCGAGCTAAAACATGATTTTTGTCGCACGATGTCTATAAATAAGAATGAGAACCTCTGACAAATGGTAATTCTCACGACCGACATGCAATTAACGCATGCACCGTCAACGCATTGGCTAGGGTTACATTTGAATGAACGATAGAATACGCGACAGATTTACGACCCTCGTAAATAAGCGAACATGGTCCGTTGTTTGAATAGGTTTCTATAAATGTCAAAATACAGCATTTAATGGGAAATATATATAATAAAACGTGCCTAAAAAGCGAGAAACGGGAATAAGCGATTAACTATGGCTTTATGTAAGCATGCATGATTTTAAAACTGAAGTTATCCGATCAACAAACTATGATAGTTTTATATTTATATATAAAAAAATACTTTAAATTAAAATGAAAGCAAAAATCTGGATATTTGATGTTTTTAATAGTTAACAAACATTATTAAAACACATTTTATATAAAAAAAAATAAGTACGTCTACTAAATTTGGGTTTAACGCAAATTGACGCGCGTTTAAAATAATTGAATCATCCATGTTGTCATTCGCTTTAATGCGTAACCTGCCTAGACCTAATGACGATTTAATCACAAAGATACTGGGCTCAGATGCTAGCTGCATACACGAAGCTTTCAAAGTTAGAAACAATATGTCTTGTTGTTTTTTTTTGTGTGTGATTTTCCAGAACAAACATTTTGGTGCGCTAGTGAACAATAATTACTTAATAATGACAGACTTTACCACCGAGCTAATACTACTCTTAATATATAATTGTAAACATGATGATCATGCTGATGCTAACGATGACCTTGAGTATGATGCTGATGGTGATGATCATGATGCTAACAACGACGACGATATGAGCCATGTTCTGAGAAAAAGGGCTAAATGCATGTGCGCAAGGTGTCGTCCCAGATAAGCCTGTGCACTTCACACCGGCTAATCAGGGACGACACTTTCCGACTTTAAGTTATTTTCGTTAATCGTTAGTCTCTTCTTAAAAAAATAATCCAGTTTAGGCGGAAAGTATCGCCCCAGATTAGCCTGATCGGACTGCACAGGCTAATCTGGAACGATACTTTACGCACCTGCATTGAGCCCAGTTTTCCCAAAACAAGAATCATGTTGATGACGATGATTATGTAGAATACCTGAGTCTCAGCTGCGGTTTGGTCTTGTGCACGAGATTGTCGCATACTGGACAGTGCTTGCTGGCCTCCAGGTACCCCACGATGCACGTCTTGCAGACTGAAAGTCCACAAACATTAACATTTAAAACACGGAAATACATTTTCAGTTGAAATTTAATAGCTTGAGAAATATGGAAGTAGTTTACTCCACAAACGAACATAAGCGACACTGTAATTCCAGTTTACTCTCTGCCTGTATATAAGCCGCGTCATGCGGAAAAGGGTCTTATGTCATATGCGAAGTCGCACAATCTGGTCAGGAGTTACGAAACGCGCAGGATTTTTAAGCAACTAGTCTAATATGGACATCCTCTATGTACTACTTAAAGTTAGTGCGGTTTGATAGCTTAACTGGACTAAGAACACGCATTGCACGACTTTGGCATCTAAGAACACACATTGCACGAGTTTGTCATCTTAGAAAACGCAGTGCACGAGTTTGGCATCTAAGAACACCTAAGAACACGCAGTGCACGAGTTTGGCATCTACGAACACGCGTTGCACGAGTTTGGCATCTAAAAACACGCATTGCACGTGTTTGGCATCTAAGAACACGCATTGCACGAGTTTGTCATCTAAGAACACGCAGTGCACGAGTTTGGCATCTAAGAACTCGCAGTGCACGAGTTTAGCATCTTAAAACACGCATTGCACGAGTTTGGCATATAAGAACACGCATTGCACGTGATTGGCATCTACGAACACGCATTGCACGAGTTTGTCATCTAAGAAAACGCAGTGCACGAGTTTTGCATCTAAGAACACGCATTGCACGAGTTTGGCATCTACGAACACGCATTGCACGAGTTTGGCATCTTAGAACACGCAGTGCACGAGTTTGGCATCTAAGAACACGCATTGCACGTGTTTGGCATCTAAGAACACGCATTGCACGAGTTTGGCATCTAAGAACACGCAGTGCACGAGTTTGTCAACTAAGAACACGCATTGCACGAGTTTGGCATCTCAGAACACGCAGTGCACGAGTTTGTCAACTAAGAACACGCATTGCACGAATTTCTTAAATAAGAACACGAAATGGACGATTGTGAATACAAAGAACATGAACTAAACGAGTTTGGAAATTAAGAACACGAGATGCACGAGTTTGGAAAACTAAAAACACGAGATGCGCGCGTTTGGAAACTAAGAACACGAGATTCACGAGTTTGGAAACTAAGAACAAGCAGTGCACGAGTTTGGAAACTAGTTTGTTCCGCAAATAGAAGCACGGGATGCACGAGTATCGCAATAGAAATATGGTGAACGGAAACTAATTTTTAAATTATAATTTAATATTATATTATATTGAGCACACTCCTCGAATGCTATTAAATTATTCGTCATAAAACATTAAGAAGATTGGTGTACATATTTTTGAATCGAACATTGCAGTCACTTACAAGCATTGCAGTCACATACACGAATTTCATCCTCAAAACACTTGTATGAGGTATTACGACGCCAATTTATAATTCTGATAAATAAAACATGCTTTCCGACAGCTTCAACAGGCAGAATTAATTCGCCCACATTTTAAATAAATAGTTACAATAATATAGTCTCGAACGTTATGTAAATACAATGTATATATAAACATTTCATGAATTGTTATGAACGCACATAATATATACAAATTGCTTGGTTTACCTGGCGCTTGCTAATAAAAAATTACGCCCAAACACACGCTCTGCTTTCAATGTACTTATTAAAAATAATAAATAATCCTTCTGGATTTTAATACAATATAATACAATTTGATTCTAAAAAACATGTGTGGAGAAAATCGCACTGGTAATATGTTCAAACTACGTTGCATGTTTTGAAATTAAAGCAGCGGATTATCGAAAAAATATGCAATATTGAGGCGAGAATTATTTTAAAAATTTACTTTTTTGGTTAATTACACAAATGCACTATTTTTATACTGAGAGTGGATAATTTTTTAACTATTAAGTGTTCACTGTTTATTATGGAGACATTTACCACAATAACCAAATACTTATATTTCAGTTGTAAAATATATTGGTTTATTAAGTATCCTTTTAATTGTGTTTTTTTTTTTCGTTTTTTTTTGCAAACGAATACGAATTCACTGCATGTATTCACTTTTTGACTATTAAATGAATACATATAGTACATGTTAATGAATTGGAACAGCGTTGGAGGTCTGAACTTATGCGATACAAATTATAATAAAAAAATCTATATGGCTTGGATAAAAAGTATTTTTTTTACAAATTAAAAAAACTACTGGATTCGTCAGATTTTTTTATGAAAAAGGCTTAAAGGATTTCTAGCGAATATAATTATTTTATGTCAGTCACCAAACGTGAATAAAGCAATAGCTTGGTACTATAAAACGGAATTCTTGAATGTGTTTTCATTTTATTTCCGTATATCACACAGCTATCATGTTAGAATAAATATTATGACAGATAAACTTAGGACTACGAAGTCCGTGAACACTTTATTTACTGTAACTGACACATGCCTGTATCTATCACTTGACTAAAGACATACATGTATACAAACTGTACAGCCCGTTCGACTGTTTGTAACATCTTTCCGACATTATGACGAAATCTTCCAGACAAAACTATGAAATATATGTTTAAGTATTGCAGTAAGTCTACCTTCTGCTTTTCTGATTTAGTGATAACACAAATGCATCGCTTATATATTTAACTGACACAAAAAACAGGAGAACACAGTTATTTTATTTATAGAAAAATTGCATTAACTATCAATTTTAATACTATTTCATTTCAATAAATCTGTGGAATTAAGTATTTAGAAAACCCTTAACATTTTGTGACATTATTTAACGCAATCATAAGGCACAGATAAAAGAATGGCGAGACAATTATAAATTTTATTGAAATCAATCTAGATATATGACAAGTAAAAGTTGTTCTCAATGATTCTTCGAGGAAATCATATAAACGTTTCGAGCAATAAAAATGTTTCATTACTGATTATTATGTAGATCAATGTTTTAAATCGGAGTAACATAACATTTACATCATCCATCAAATTAAGACATGTTTATTGTTGTAAGATGTGTTGTTTTTACGAACAAGCTCTTCTTTAACATTAATTAAGACGTTTCGAATGATATCTTCTTTGCTAACGTATTTGTTTTAGTATAACATATTTTAGATCTAAGACATAATAATACATATTTTACATAATTATTTTTAATTTGATACATATTGATACATCAATTATAATTTAAAAAAAAAATGTATTTATACACGCCATATGAATACTATTTTAGAAACTTCGATTACTTTAATCATCTAAAATAAATGGTATATTTGTTCGTCAGGTTATGCATTCTAAAGCTTCTGGAAACCAGCAAATATTGTTTCGTTATTAAGTACTGCACTTTACTGCCAACAGAATACGTATAACTCATTATTTGAAAGGCTGACGTAAGTTGAACATAAGTTACTAAATTGTTAAGAAGCTTTACCAGTTAATATAATTGTTCTTGTTTTTTTTTCATAAACAATTTAACGGTTGGTTTCCTTAGACAAGAAAGACGTGTACTATATGCCAATATTTATGTTATGACTTCTAAAACATTGCCCGTATGGAATCAGCCATGTTAACTTTGAATGAAACACATTTTAAAAAAAACGCATTGTCATTGAATCGCTAACAAACCCGTTATCGGTACATTAACACCGAATCAGCAAACGAAAAAGCACATTTTATCAATGAAATATGTATGTAAGACCAAATAACTTCCAGATCACAGCGGAATTTGTAAACTTGCGCGGAAGAAATAGGACACCGTTCGGTAACAATGAACGTAAATTATGAGCACGTTGCGTGCCTTTGGATCGTTGTTTATAAATCTACTTAATCTCAGCAAACTACATTGAATGGCAAAATGAATTCATGCCATTCATTTCCATTACCGTGGCTTATGTACACAGGTAAATTCAAAAAGCGATAGAAATATTTAAGGTGCGAGTGGTGGCGTTTTTAAGCGAAGATAAAAATTCATGATCACGAATCAATTATTATTTTGGCATTAAATATTTTGCTCGCACGTTTGGTTTCTCAATTAAATGCAAAATCACAGAGCATTATAAAGCACAATTTGTAAATGTGTTATGTGCATTTTTATTTTGTAAAATTAATGTGCGCTGTTGAACAGCGCTCAATAAACGTTACCTGTCTGTCTGTTTTTTTTGGACATTTTTAACAACCACTGCATTTTCATTCAGTCGATGTTTAATTTTTGATTACATGAACTCCGGCAACAACTTTTTCTACCCACACTATTTATTTGAACGTTGACACTGTTAGTTATGTGAAAACTGCTAATTTCGGATAATATTATAACCATTAATTTATCTGAAATAATTATTGCTGTGAAATGGTCTCCAAAAAGTGAGTGTATTTCTTCAATCACCCATACGCAGTATCTGAGCGTTGATTGTTGATTATAGATAATAGGCCAAATTGGTGTGGTACGATAAAAATATGTTTAAACATCCGAATTACAAGCCGCAGAAATTAAGACACCGCTCGAAACCCACATAATAATTCAAGCACAAAATTAAGAACAGGTATTTTGTATTTTAACGATTCTGTCATACATGTATATTATATAAGTTACACATACTCTTTTTTTTTTTTATAACACAACATAGTTCATTTACTTAATATATTAATAAAACCATCTATAATTTTGTTTAAGCAGTCCAAGGTGAGTAACTAAATCTTAAAGTTTTTTTTTTTGTAAAATACTTCGATGGAGATAATGGAGAAATAATAATGTCCAAACATCAGACGGTCATTGGCTCATATAAAAATGATGACACATGTTGCCTTGATTGATAGGTGTGTGTATTGTTGTTTGACATGTGTGTGTGTATGTATAATTTTAATATGATGATTTTTCCTGCTAAAAAAATGAATCTCTTCTGAGCATAATAAGGAAACGGTTTAAGTTTAAACTTTTGTTGATAACATTATTGGTTTGGCAACGTTCATTGTTGAATATCACCTTCTATACATTGTCTATACAAGAGATATGCACTATAATATAATAATTTATAATACTTTAATAAATTATTTTCAATTTTCATTTTTTAAATGCCCAACACTTGTCATTAAAAGAAAGTTTTTATGGGTAACCATCTGAACACTCTTTGATTGGGATGGCAAAATAATAAAATGATCGCGACAAGAGATTAGCAAAGCACGTGCCTTTAGCCCCGCCCCTTTATTGCTCCGAAGAAAAGTGGGAAAACATAAAAACATAGAAACCGCCATCCGGGCATGCGCGTAATTAATACCACGTTTTGAACATTATGCATAGTGTACATTATATGCCCGAAAGACAAGCGTTCACTTTGAAGTGCTCTTAGTGGGTCTAACAAATGCATTTTCCGATTACTGCGACTAGTTTATACTTTAGCCATAACTCTTTCATCTACAACGCTACAATGCATTATGGGTATTTAAAAAATACACATCACGTGACAGCACGTGCTAGAGACAGAAGGACACGCAGAATAACTCCACTTTATAGCAAGAACATTGAAATGTGTTATGTGCATGTACATACGGATTATATTCAGGCGAAATTGCCATTATGTAAAGCTTCTAGTATTGAATTTCCAACAATTTGTTCTCAGGGACCTCGCGGCCTTCAAAAATTACAAAATACTAGTATAGGACTGGATTATACATTAAGTATTATTTATACAGTCAAATTCACTTCAATTTGCATCTATATTATTGTGTATGTTTAAGGGTTATGNGTTGCTACTACGATCGCTCCGTTCTCACACAGTTCGAGCCCGTTTAGTCACATTTTTCAGAACGTACTTCGAACGGAGTCGGTGTATCGGGGGTATAACATCAGCATGAAATGATCACGGAAACTAAAATATTCTGTTCATTATTGTTTCCAGACCTCGCATTTTGGAATTCCATGTCTGCAACGGTACTCATCTTCCATGCACGCGTTTTGTGAACGAATATACCAGACCGCCAAATAAATAAAGCCTTTCTTTACGATCCATTGTCACTCTAAGAAACAACACGTGGTGCAATCGTCTATTATCTCTTAGTGGGTAAACTTATTCGTTCGTTAGTTGGTTAGTTTATTCTTTCGTTATGAGATTTTTCTCGTTTATTATTGTAAGTGAAGTATAATCTACCCGGTTTCTTGCAATTACCCAGTTTGTGATGTTATTATACCTCGTTTTTTACAGCAAATTATGTCCCCTGAAATGTAGCGCTTTTCAGTATACAAATATTAGCATGTGGAGTTTGGCACAGAGGCAGTCCGATTAGCGCAGCGGTTGATACACGCGCTTCTCACCAAGAGAACCCGGGTTCAATCTCCGCTTCCGGAGCACGCGAGTTTCTTTGGTGGTCACCATACCGGACAGGTGGGATTTCCTTCGGGTACTCCGGCAATTCCCGACGGAACCTGTAAGACCACTCCGAAACGGGAATTCTTTCTGTGAAAACTAAATCGCTGGAAATTGCAGCTATAATAACATTAATACCAACTTTCATAAGTAAAGCAAAATTAATTGGGTAGGTATTTCTTCAAAAGCTATAATTTGTACTAAGTTATTTACAGTTATTAAAATAAATTAAATACAGGCGTTATAACTGTGCGCGCCTTTTATCTTCATCATTATACGGCTTTATTGTATATGACTGTTTAAGAGTTAAAAACACAAAACCAAATGTAAACAGCTTATTAAAAATGAGTTTTAATAATATTTCGCTAAAAGTTTGTCGGTTTCATAATTATCTGTAAGGGACGAGCTTGTAGTACATTCAGAGTCAACTTAAGCTCATATATAGGCCCACCTGTCTTGACCTAAATATGCAAAAAGGCGTGGTAACACACGTTATCGTGTCTGGTAGACGTATTAACAGCGCAACATTTTCGGTATACAAACATGATAAATGCGAATTTTATTCTGCTCGTCAGTCGACATTTCGTTTATACGAGAAACATCTTGGTACATTTAAAATGCATTAATTTGCAAGAGGATCTCCCGAGTTTAACGCAAATGTTTCGTATCACCATTGCTTATAACCGGTGATAAGATAACTGGCTGGAATCCGCCAGAGGTACGGGAGGCATCCGGGTAAACGAATATCATAACTGAACTTATTAGTGGTGTATTTTCTGCATATATATAAATTATAATAAAGAGTTTGGTGTTGATTCTCTGAAATGTTCAACAGAATTTCACTGATTTGACAATACTTGATTCTTTACACAAATAAAACAAACTGTATTCAAAAATTATATAACAGTTTTGTTTGCCTTGTTTTATTTAAAATAAATGCGATACATTAAGACATATATCTTCCGACAGCACACATTTAATCTACTGCTTTTATGAGATTACTCACGAGTATACAGTTTCGCACGATTGTTTTATTCATCCCATAAAACTAGTTTTCTATGAAACGTAACGATTGGCAAATCGAGAAATATGTTTTCTAGCTTCACGAAACGACGTTTCTAGTGGATTGTGTTCAGGGAATTGTCTTGAGCAATTTCAAAATGAAGAGCACTGTATGGAAGGAGCAATGAACCGTTTCACCACTCAAAATGTGCAGCTCCATGAGATACACATGCATGCCAAATATCAAGTTGCTATCTTCAATAACGCAAAAGTTATGACCAATGTTAAAAGTTTTCGGACGACGACGCCTACGACGACGACGACGAGGACGCGGCAGACGAAAGGGCTATGACAATACCTTGGATTTTCTTCGAAAATAGCCGAGCTAAAAATTGCACAGAAATAATAAATGCATGCATACTACATAGTTTTATTCTATTTCCACAACGCTTGAGAGGTAAACTCTGAAATGGTTATCCCACATTGCGTTTGGAAATCATAAGCCGTAAAGATGCCTACGAATCGAATATGAAAGGTAAGATCTTGTATAACTGCGTTTGGAACTGTTTTTGGAACAACCACTTGCTATATAGGTGTCTGGCAAACGAGCCTCGTGTACTTGTTGCGCAAACTGCACGAGATAAGCTTCAGAGGAGAGCACGAAATGCACGTGCTATGAATGCTTGCCTCAAGAAGCAGATACTAAGCGTCTGTTTTTCAGATCGGGTTCTCGGATAATGGCAAGCTGGAAGTCTGTTTCTATTACACACCGATCACACTTCTAGAGAATGAGTTCAACTGATTAAAGAAATAGCAAATGCAATACTACTGCGCAATATAAATCGAGGAAAATGTGTCTCGTGTCTGAAATACACATAGTTTCCTAACAGATAAAATATGACTTCTACGCAGCTTTTAACAAGTTCGATTTGCGTATACATGTGTATACCCCATCCCATGAAATATATATATATGGACAACAATCCTTGATTTGGGTTGATTTGATTGACATACATATGGAAATAGTCTGTTTAGCCTTTAAGAGTACGGTTAACAAAATTTCGTATTTAAACAAGGCTTGTCACCATAGGATGACATATGCCCCATTTTTCCACATTTTTCGAAACCTAAACGCAAAACCTAAACGCAAAGTGTGATGGAATTTCAGACGGACGGACACTACAGACAGACGGACGGACAGACAGACGGACAGTGCGATCACTTTATGCCCACCTTCGGGGGGGGGCATAACAATAAATTAATTAAAAAGACTGTAACGCTAAGTCAAAACGGCTAATCTGACCGGTTGTCCTCATCGGGTATCCCGTTCTGACTTGTGTAATTGCTGAATTGCGTGAAGCATAGTATCAGATCTAAACTGTTCACTGTTTGTCAATAAAGCTGGACATTGCGATGCTATGAAAGATTCTTCTTTATAAATTACACACTGCATGCGTAGCTTGTATTGATCTTCGATAGCGAAACATCTGCGTCACGTGCAATATGTTTTAGGAGACATCATCAGTGTTGTATCGTGTACAACTCCATAGCATAAGACTAGAACCTCATTCTTGAGTACAGCAGCCATAATTTACTTTTGTTAAACGTATGGCGTGTCAAACGTTGCAAAATTCAATGTTTCCATACTTATGTGGTATATTTGAATATATATGTTCTATATTTACATTTGTGTGTGGTATAATTGCATATATATGTTGTATAAATTCATATATATATATGGAAAAATCTGATATATGTATTGCATAACAAATACATGTTGTATAATTTCATATTTATGTTCGATATTTTCATATATATATGTTCTAAAAGTTAATATATGTATGCAATATTTTGATATATATGTGGTATATAATTCTGATATTTGTGTTGTATAATTTTCAAAATATGTGTGTGTTATAAACTTTCTTATTTGTGTGCAATAATTCCATATGTATGTTGTAAAATTTTCATATATATGTCCTATAATTTGCATCACGGGAAATATTTTCAACAGGCGTGACTAAAAAGCGGAGATGGCTAAATCCCGCTTAAAGTGCTTTCTTCTTCTTCTGATACAGCAACTAATAGAAAAAGTAATTTTGTGCCGGCGCCTATTGGTTAAGGGGTGAACAAAAACTGTACAAAGTTGCTCAGTTTGGTGTTAATTTACAATTATTTACATTGTTAGTGTCTACAGGTGAATAGGTGGTATATAATTCTGATACTTGTGTTGTATAATTTTCAAAATATGTGTGTTATAAACTTTCTTATTTGTGTGTAATAATTCCATATGTTTGTTGTAAATTTTTCATATATATGTCCTATAATTTGCATCACGGGAAATATTTTAAACGGGTATGACTAAAAAGCGGTAATGGCTACTTCGAGCGTTAAGCCACCATTTGTACCAGAAAACCGACAATCATCCACTATCAATGGACGCTTGGGGTCAGTTCGAAGAAATTTGATGCAAATGGTCGATCATACTTGCAGATATCATCTGATATTCACAATTTTATCACGGAAATTACAATAGTTGTCACGGAAATTGCCGAGTAGTTCACGCGAATTCCCGAAGATTTCAAGAACATTACCGAATCAATCACCGCTTTCGCGGAGATTGGCGAATCAATCACGGGCATTTCCGAAGCATTGCGTAAATTCCCGAGTTACGATGCTCGATCAATATGACACTAATACGGAGATCATAGGCTTTACTCAGTTTGACATTTGCATCGCCATTTAAGAATGAAACATGTATGCAAATGGCTTAAAGATTATCAAAACAAGGATTTAGTTGCCAGGTTATGCTTGTTTTGTACACGTATGTATAGATATTCTCTCAATTTAAGTATAAGGCCAAGGGTGAGGGCACAAATATTACAAATTAAGAAAACCATTTTACTTAAAATAGAATATTTTTCAGAAACGCACAAGAAGTTAAAAATCAGTCTTTCGAATAACGGAAATGCTGTATTGATAGAACGTCCCGTTAACTTTAAACTTTATATCACCTGTATTTATTTATTATTCTGTTTTTGTTTTTATGCTAAATTTCTTTCATCAACAATACATGAGGACGCATATTGCCCAACGTGCTCGCGCGTTAAGTGACTCGAGACTCGATGAATTAAGCATGATTGCTTCCTGCGAGTTGGGAAATGCTGACGTCACATCCGGTACATGCGTACAGACCATTGCCAGAGAAAAATCGTGCTCATTAATATGAGCCTGCGAACAGTCGATACTACAATGAATTGCTTTTAATGCCGCTTTAAACCCACAAAATAAAGCAATCAAAACTGAACTCATGCGTGTTTACGCGCATAATAACAATCGAAAATCGAAATCCCCTTTTTATTTGCACGATGCCGCAAGATTGTTATAGGCCCATGGGAACCATTTTCCAATCGCGCGGGTTGGTTTGGCCAATCACTTCACTGAATTCCCTTAAATTTCATTAAAAGCCCACGTGAGAGAAACGCACTATATAATTTCCCTCATTACAACGTTTCTTCACGGTCGAAATGTTGTATTTGCATAAAACCGGTGGTCATCGCCGGTCAAAGTCGCCGCGTTTTTGGATAGGAAAACGCCGCTGGGAGTTTGCGTATTCATTAACCGCCGTAAAGTCGCGGCTCTAATCTGCCTTAATTGAAAGATAACTGCCTTGTTTTGTGCCGAGGGACTGAGTTATTACGATAGTATCAAACCTTTTCAATACAGCAGTTTCTATTGCATTGTCGGGTCATAAATAAAATTGAAGTTTGAGTGTGTTTAATTTCCAGCAATTTGACCAACCCAAAACTGTGGAAAGTGATAATAAGTTACTATATTATTATATACATGAACAGTTAACGATAGTATTTCTCGCCGATGCTACATCCAATATAAAACTCGATCCATTTAATAATAAGTTTTCCGAACACCCCTTCACCTTTTGTACGCGTATATGCGTACATCGCCCTTGAAGGCCGACCCACCGTGTTAGATGCCTCGCCTCCCATAATGCACCGCTCTGGCCCGGCGTCATCCATCATCCGTCGACAGTTAAACCGTCGGGGCTCTACTTTTTGTCTACATACATTCTTACCATCTAGTTTGCCGTTATCATCGTAATACAGAAGTAGAGCAACCGACAGTTTGAGTTTAGTGTTATGGTTTCTTTGCTCCATAAATTCCCTCCACTTTTAATGCATGCATACGTGTACAGTGTATTTGGATCGCACGTGACGAAAAATGCCAAAAAAAACACTACAGGTATACAATCTCATTTAGACTAAAAACGAACTTACACACATTCGCAACATACAAGCGTAACGATATCCAACTTACATGTGTGCAAACATTCTATGATCGTTGTGGCGTCTATGTAGTAGCCCCCACACAAGACGCATATGACGTGCGGGTTCACTTCCGGTACGCGCAGCCGTTTCCGGCCCTCCATACTGCCGGTGCTACTGTCCAGCTGAAATAAACAAAATAGACGATACAGTTACACGATATTATTTCATTCGTGTAAATGATACATATTTTCTTACTCGATATAATACGAGACATTTCGTTACTGGGAAATACGTTTATACATTCACTTACTCGACATGTACTTACTCGCATATTATATATATCTACGCATTATTTTACTCGCATATACGTCGACGTATTCTCTTATTCGAATACTTACTGGAATATACTAAGTCGACAAATGTACTTCTTAAGTATACATGTGTACATGCAACTGTCTGAGAATATGTATTTGAGCCTCGCTCTGTGAAAATGCTTGTGCGTAAATCGTCGTCCCAGATTCGCCTGTGCAGTCCGTTTATGATATTTTTCGTTCAAAGGAAGTCTCTTCTTATGAAAAATCCAGTTTAGGCGGAAAGTGTCGTCCCTGATTAGGCTGTGTCGACCACACTTAACGCAAGTGCATTAAACCCCCTTTTCATAGAGCGAGGCTTATTTGTTAAATTATGTTTGAGTGAGACCACTGCATCGATCATTTAATTTGGGTACATCAAGCTCTTGTTTATCTACACAGCGTTTCAGAATAAAAAAATAATTGTCTGGCAACATGCCTTCGATCGTTGACAATGACCGCAACAAATATGTGGGTATGAGAAATATAACAGAAAATCATAAACCAAACGAAAACGAAACGGCTATTAACTATAACTTTAATTTGTTGGTTATTACAAGGAAAACAATCTGGGTAGAAAAGTGTTCTGCATATTATTGCTACATCATTGATTTCACGCTTTTTTTTTCAATCATCGTTTTGGTCTGGCAGCAATTCACCTGCTGTCAACGCGATTATCCAGCAAAAATATAAATGAGATTCGGAGACCAAGAACAATGCTTTATGTGTCTTTTTATTTACACGTTACGTCAAAATGACGCGCACATTTCGTTTGTTATATGCGACATGTATCTCACCTCGAGAATTATTATTTAATAATTCATGTCTCACTAATTCTAGCAACGATTACACCTGTCATGTTCGCTGGTTGTCGCCGCAACTAATTGCCAATTTAAAGCACTCGGCGTTCGTGTACGGACACAAAACCGGCCTTACATGACTTACACTCACGGGGATTTTTCTTTGATGACGCCCGATAAGTCGAGTCGAATCTTAATAGCCTCGCAGTGTCATGCCACAGTTTCCAAAGAACCCGCGTTTCCGTAAGAATGTCTCAACCCTCAATTTGCGATTTTCACGAACGTCTGATTTTCTTCGCTCGCTTCGAGAGCGGGATTAGAGTTACAACTTCACGATAAAAACAACGTCATTAGATAGTGCAATGTTTGTTTGATGCGCGATTATGTAGAAAGTTAATTTGAATAAATTTGCTCGAGAGATTTTAACAAACATTAGCGCCATTATCGCCGCCAAGGCATCTTCTCGAATAAAACTCATTTTTCAAATGCGGACGATGTCCGAGATGGATACCAACAATTGCATGGTTCAGACGGAACGCACTGAATGAAAATACGTGTAACAAAAGAAGCTGAAACGTGAAACTGAATTATTGTATTTCTCTTCAGAAATCAGAATAACCTATATGAAAGTCTTTATATAAAAAGTTCAAAGTTTATTGCCAGGTCGGCAATGTAGTCTTTTGCCGCAGCAAACGCGTGTTCATATACTCGATCACAATTCTAACAGTGCGTGATTACGGTTTGTTGGCCTTCATTCAAAATTGGTTAAATGGAACAGTTTATCGAATCTGAATACAAATTGATCATCATAAAGAGACCCCAAAATAACAAGTTTGTGTGCATTTAAATAGGTGTGTCAATGGATTTTGTCACAAACATGGACATGTGCTTCTACTTGAATTAAGTTCGATACCAGGAATATAAATATACTGTTGGTTGTTCACAAAGTCGACTGCAGTTGAATTTTGGTGTTCTGACAAGATTTTGAAACAGATTTCGAAGCCATGGTAAGATCCGTGACTTAAAAAACGCATTTTAAATTATAACAAAACGCACACACCTTATTAGCTGACAATGAGTCAAAACTGAACGACGAAACCCACGTTTTCACTTCTGCTTAATTTCATTGCTCTCATTGCCAGAAATGTAATACTCAATTAAGGCTACAAGAGAAAAGAGCGCGGAAATTAAGCCCGCCTGTTATCGGCCAGACCCATCAAAAGGAACCCAAAGACAACAATAAACCCGAATGTAATCTAGCCAACCGGCCTTTCTTCTTTCTGCCAATCCACTTAAACCAAACATTCAATCAATACTCTTATCCAAGGTTTGTTAACGAGCGTATTACTTGTGAATTCAATATAAATCATTCAGCGATATAGCCTTTTGTAGTGGGTGCTATTGACCCCGCCCACAGATCGCAATTTGAGGCGGTGTTAGTCCTCAGTTCCCGAGATCGCAATTTGCGATAACTGGAGAGCGAAATCTCGTCAGATCTCGAGCTCGCGCGGTATTACGCGACGCGATGAGCAGCATGGGAAAAGGGCATCGGGTCGACGTTGGCAAATAGAAAAGAGCTGCTTAAAAACATACGAGAATAATTTACTCAATTTGGTGTGTGAGGAATGTTGAACTGACAAACCGGCGCACATGCATAGCGTGCAGCCGAACTCTGTAATTCATCGCTTCATACTAAATACCAGAGAGCGAATTCTATTTCCGTAGTTCCGGGTGTAAACTGGTTCACTATTCAATGGCAAACGGATGTTTTGTTCTAAAAACTCTGTCCTCGTATCAACACAGTTTTAAAAATAAATTAGCAAAAAAAAAACAGTTTTAAGCATATTTGCAATAATCTTACAGGAAGTGTTCAATCAATTACTCAAATAAGTTTCTATGAAGTATAAGCTGATATATGGTTCGAATTGAAACATATTAATATTAAATTTTAAAACGTAACCATCCATTTTCTAATTTAGAAACTTGGGCAAGTAAGAGCATATGCACTATAGTAGTATGACTTGATAGCAAGAAACGAGATACAGGCGCGTCAATATAAACTATAAAGCATAACCATGATTATACCCAGTTAAATATGAGCCTTCACAAGAAAATATTGATGAGCTTCGCACTGGGAATACCGGGCTAAATGCGTTTTCGTAAAGTGTCGTCCCAGATTTGACTATTCAGTTCGCACATGCTAGTCAGGAACGACACTTTCCGCCTTGACTCGATTTTCGTTTTGAGAGATGTCATTTAAAGGAAAAATTCCACAAAAGCGGAAAGTGTCTCTGATTTGCCTGTGCGGGCTTATCTGGGACGACACTTGACGCACGTGCAGTAAGCCCAATTTTCCCAGTGAGAGACTCATACATATTTACTAGTGAAGGGCTCACACGTTTGTGCTCATTACGAATACTGCGTGTAGAGTCTTTATGACATATTGCATTTGCATCATTTATTCATTATCAATCAAACTATTACTCAAACGCCACACAGGACATTTACAGATTATTGTTATTGCTTAACATATAGATTTAACATTTCGACAACTTGTAATCTACGTCAAACGAAATCCAGCCAATGTCACCCCATACCCATGTCCTTGTGTTCGTTTATCAAACTTAATAATTAATTTAGTAAACGAACTTGCTGCTTTAGTTGTTATACCGTGACAAGAAATGCAAATACAGGCTTGAAACAATTTTTCCCAAAATAAGTATAACCCTCCAAAGACCCGAAAGTAATTTTATTTATCTTTTCAAACAAGTATTTAGTTTCATGAAACAACGGACTTCACTTCTACACACTTTTGGGAATGTTAGGACATTCCCTAAAGGGTGTAGAAGTGAAGTCCGTTGTTTCATGAAAGGCATGCAATGTTATAGGCCGATTGGTAAATCTTGTTGAGCCTTTGTTTAACACGGTTTTGTGTTGTATAACATTACACGGTTGTGGTAAATTAATGTCTTCTGGTCGACGTATTGTATTTAACAAGGTACAAGTTGCTGTGAAGTTACGTATACCGTATTGAAAAGCAATGAGTTTAAACGGCGGACTGAAACTGTTTAGATTACGGACATTAACAACAAAAGTAGCTAGCAAACTTTCAATAGGCTGGTATATTACCTCGATCTTAACTTGTCAGCCTTTCGTACAAGTTTGTATCTCATTCATATTCATATTTCAAACATGTAGCCAATTTGCACGTACGGTTATTATGAAATGGATACCGAAACTTCAGCACTTGAACCCATAAAATCACCATTAATTATGTATAGTGATTGGTCATTCGTGAACATGGCTCTATAAAGTTGAAAGTTTCATATGACGTCGACGTGTATGGAAATTCAAATAATAGAAATTTGTCCAAATTCAAGTACGCGTCAAGTCATCTGTTCCGGTCATGTCTGTTTTTTGAAGTGATACATGCATTACATTTTTTGACACAACGTTTGTGCTATTTTCTAACGAGAAAATTTGTGTATGTATCGTTTTTTACGTCACCTGCAACTCCACTTGTTTACGTTTAAAATATTTGAGTCATAGCTGGCCTACTACAGTAAACATGAACAGCGAAACAAAACACAGAACACCGCTTAGTCGAACAAAGCTACTTAATATGCCGTAGTTATTAAACCATACGGATGAATCTAATTAGAGCATTTTATTGTCCCACAATCGTATTAGCTGTCGTGTTAATTGCACATTAAAGATTGTGGCACGATGATAAATCGCCAATTCCCCACTCACTGGAAGGCCAATCAAAATTGCAAATGATATTATTGAGGTGATTATTTTGTTCCCATGCGTTTTTGCCTAACAGGATAACGACGAAGTCATGTACAAGGATAACAAATTGCAAAGAACTGCGAACTTCAGAAACCAACTCCAAATGGATAGTTTTAACCATTTTAATGATCACTTAGCTTTTCAGCACTCGAAGGTCAAAATAATAAATACTTGATAACATATTATCAATTGACCATTGATATTAAAATATAGTATTACGTCCGGTCGAATGCCAAATCATGTCCATATGTCCATTGCTGAGAATGTATTGGATAAACTTAACATGAATAAAATCAATACCATATGATTCAAACCCATGTGTGTATGGGTGTTGTGTACAGGTATTTCGATATCTACGAGTCCATTTCTAACTGAAGCAACATAATAATTATGGAGAACTTTGTGGGCGTTCCCAAACTCCTTTCATCTCAGCCTTATTTTACTGTACACGATCGCATACAAAAAAGGTTAGAAATTTCATTCAAACACCATCAAAATACCAGTACGTGCCATGAAGCAACACCATAAGGGTGAACACGATAATACCATGTATACGATACTAATTAAAGGTAAAACTTAACAATCATCGCATTCAACACTAAGTGACACACTTTATAATCTAAAAAGTGACACACTTTATAATCTAAATAGTCATCAACATTCAACAGACATGCTTTATATTCAATGTGTGGCTTAAAAGTTCAGCATTAGCAACATATACCATGCTACACAAATCTTGCATCCTGCAAACACGATCACGGCATTTAAAACAGTCCCCAAATGTGTTTTTTATTATACATTTTTTAAACACACACGCCTACAGTACGTATACACTAGTCACTATCAAGCGTTGCCAACAAAGTTGCCAAATGTTCGTTCACGCATTTCGTTAACGGACCATTGAACCGGTAACTAATTAATGTATCCACATATGCGAAAAACATTGGTCAACTTTACGATTCTCACGGTCCGGGTTTCTTTTTCTTAACTTCATGGGTCAGTTTGAAACGTCCCGCCGGTATTGGGTCATACGATATGCAAGAAGATCTTGCGATAATGAAAGGGGGCGTATCAAAACTCATCTGAACAAATTGTGTGTAAAATTGTTTGACGCCATTGTTAGGCCAGTGGACTTTAATGAACCAATGCAGATTAATACCACCTTCATTGATATTAGTGAAGTACATTTTCTTGGTCTTTGGGTTTAATTTATAGATGTTTGATTTAAATTTCGCCCTTTGAGATTAACTCCTAAACACCGTTAAGTTAATGCACCATCACGGGAAACCCGCGAAACTTGCTCAAGATCAACAAGTAAATAAAAAAAAAACTTGAAGTTCACGTGCCTCTCCGGCATCGAAATTTATATATCAACAAATAATAGTGTGTTATTGTCATGGGAAATATATCACAGATGATATCACGTGAAAACTACCAGTTTGCCTTCAGACTGATGGAGTAATGTGAAGCAACATAGCAGGATGTTGCACCTGCTCCATTCTGCCACCCACACCTCATCCGCTCCGCTGACACTGTTTGCTTGTCAACAGTTAATATCATTTAATACATTTGAGCCATGCTCTGGAAAAACGGGGCTTAATGCGTGTGCGTTTAGTGTCGCCCCAGATAAGCCTGTGCGGTCCGAAAAGGCTAATCAGGGACGACGCTTTCCGCATAGACTGGAGTTTCATTATAAACAGACTGCATGCACACGAATAATACCATAAAAGCGGAAAGTGTATTCCCTGATTATCCTGTGCGGACGGAAAAGGCTAATATAAGAGGACACATTTACGCTCATGCATTAGGTTCCGTTTTCCCAGAGCGAGGCTCATTTGTTTATGTTTGGAAAATAATGAGGCAATGATGATATCATGTATTTTCATATATCAAATCTCAAAATGATACAGAAAACATATTAATGTATTTCCAAGCCATCGTCATTGGTCACATGCATTTCAAACACGAGACGCAATGACACCATTTCAGTTACTGCGCATCTAAGATCACATTTGGTCTTACGTGATCGCCCCCCCCCCCACGTGACATTTGAGATGATATTCTTCGCAACGGAAACCTTGGCGCGCACAATGGATTTATATATTGGCGCAATAGCGCTGCAATCTATATTGCAGTCGTTAACAGTGCACTCTCGCTAAATAGGGAAATGCGCTGTATTACCAAACACTATTATCCCGTTTCAATGACTTCTCAAGTTGCACAAGTCAGTTTAGACGTATTTACACACTCAATCTGTAATGGTGTTCTGATAAGGTTGATGCATGGACGAATGAATCAATGTTTGTAAGCGCTATACGTTGCAGCATTTGCTACTCGAAGAAAACAATCAGAACACTGAAAGATGTATGTGGTAGTAGCGGAAGAAACATTAAGAGACGGCACCAATGATTAATAATTGGTACTTTAAAATATCGACACCTTACGTGCAGCTCATAATCGACAACGAATACCAACACTCAGGTACAGCTAATACGACTTCTATTGCTTATGCTGTTTCTGTTGTTGTTTCAGCTGCTGATACGACTGATATTCTTGCTGCTACTACTACTACTCATACGACGACGATGACCAAATCAGCTACCAAAGAACTGTTTTTATACATTGTGTATACATAGGAGAAACAAGCAATACACAGCCAACTAGAACATACATACTGCAATTAAACACACAAAAACAGCACGAAGAAAATTATCACTAATCCATAGCGTAATGTGCACGCCTTTTGCATTAATTTGCGTAGGGGCAGTTAGCGGGGCTTAACGGTATGCGACATCTGTCTGCGTGTACGGCTTTAACATCATGATAACGAGGAAAACGTGTCCGCCACATGTCACCGTAACTCGGGGCTTACATGAGCTAACGCCCAACGTGCGCCCAGAATACATGTACATTCCCATTTATATTAATACGACACTCTGTGTATAATGGAGCAAAAAAAACTGATTTATACAAATTGCGACACTTTCCATTGTTCCATAGATTACTATGTTAACCAGCTCATAACGCCAACCAGAGGTCAAAGACAAGCTAGGTAAAGCAGCCTTTTCGCCTTCGTATATGTTCTTAGCCATTCTGATGTTCCAGTCATCAAGCGACAACAACGCGAACACTGTCTTTAGGGAGAGATTCAGTGATACAATAACAGGTTGCTGGTCTTGCTTCTAAATATTTCCCCCGTTTTGCCCATCTGTGATGAACAACAATAGCGGTCATGTTGAACGACGTTTGCAATTTAATAAGGTTTTCCATACCGGCATCGGTAAATGGACAGACCGCGCTTTAAACCTTAATAGGTAGCATTGAACTGACTTCAAAAATATTTTTCGAATTAACTCAAACTAACCAACTTTCAAAGCGCAGACACTTCGCCTTTTCTGATCTTTTTTTTATATTTTGTCAAAGCTTGCAAGGCTTAAAGTTTGTCCTTATTAATGATTCAAACGCAACATTCCGGCGTCTTGTAAGCGGAATTCCACCAGACGATGCATAACAAATTATCGCATGCACATGTCATAACAGTATCATTCCATTTTATGCACATCTTTTTTGTAATTTATAACACAGGTGCGTGATTAATGTTCTGAAGTATTTCCCTTTTCTCCCGAGTGTGCGCATGCATTACAAAGATGTTACAAACACAAATTATGCAGCAAAAAAAACACACGAGTTTTCTGAACATCGAACAAGAGAAGCAGACGCGACCAGAGCAAAAAAAATGGTAAAAGTTAACTACCCAACCACTGAAGATAACGAACGAATGATGGTGACAAAAACTTCTTTAAATTAAATGATAGTGATATGTGTTCACGTGTGTATAGGATGGACTGATAAGTATATGTAGTGTATACATTGCACAGAGGATATTAAGTTCAAAGTTTGTGCATCGGATGATCCTCACCGGTTTTGTCAAGACGCTTAACATTTTTTTAAAGAAATATTGCTTGTATCAATTCAAACATTCTATGAGGTTTATTGTTTACAAAAATTAAGTAAAACAAGAGATGTGTTTGTCAGAAACACAATGCCCCCTACTGCAACGCTTTGAAATAAAATTTCCATATTTTGACTTAAAGTTCCATATTTTGACCTTAGAGTTTCGGACAGACAGACAGAATGACAGACAGACAGGCCAAAAACAATATACCCCCTCTTCTTCGAAGAAGGGCCATAAAAATACCCAACAGCATTGCTTTAAGCTCTTAATGCTCCGTTTGGATTGCACCGAAAACAAGCTACGCATCGTAATTCCCATACATACCAAAGGCAAAGACGCACATTATTTTGGAGAAACTTCAATACAATCGATTTACAAAGGCAACGAGATCAAAGAACACGCAATCAGGCGTTTATCCCCAAGTCTCTATTGCAAATACCATCAATCTGATGCGCATTTCTGTCAATGCCAGTTCACTTACTCGTTTGCAAATATCGATTTTCCCGGTCTCCATTGCCGAAGAGTCTGCGCTTCAAATCCGTATTATCTCCCTTAGTTCCAGACATGCCATAGTCTACATCCGAAACTCTCTGCACTATTTCTGCATGAAATGCACTAATGACAAGCCATGTGAGTACGGCGTGATCACAACTTTCTCTGTCCCAGATTAAAATCCTAGTTATAATATTCCATTCGAACTGAACACCTTGAAGGGCTTTGAAATAACTCGTATTCCATAACAAAAAAATATTCACATAATACTCCTCATTTTCTTCACGTGAACTTTGAGAGTACAATAATATATATTAATACAATATTAAAACACAGTTTCAAAACAACACTGACATTTATGCTAATCCACGAACAATCTAATAGGAACGGTGTAATTCCATCACATTCGCTTTACATTCAAAACTGATTTTAACAAAAACGCACCACACACGGCTAACACGAAACACACATGACACAATATCCATCTTCAACCGGACAAAAGTAACCTTTTGCCGGTCATCGCACTGTTACGTCGCGGATTTAACCCTTCAGCATTATCAACGTTCTTTTTATGCCACTAATGGTGCTTAATACCCTTAATCCACCACTTTATATCCGAAGTAAGGACACTTTTTATTATCCGCGTACTATGTCACTTATTCGAGTTTTAGCACACAATGTAGGTTCTTGGTCTCCGCAAACATGTTTAGACATTCACCGCGTCGAGACCACACTGTATATATTATAACATAACTGACAGAAGAAGTAATTTACTTTGTGTGTAGCGAATGATAAATTAAACACCGGGCAATATAAACTAGCTCGCCTTGGAGCAGTATCGACTTTTTCGAATCGCATTCGAGTGTAAAACGACATTAATGGTGTTCGCTGTCAATCATGCCGCTAATGGGCGGAGTTAGCTCGGGCGCAAGGCAGGGTTTTGGGTGTCAGCCAACAGCGTTTCGTGATTAATTAAATGTGTATGGTAGATTTTATCGCCCGTACGATAATGCTAAAAGCATAGGCCAGAGAGAACGCTCGAACGGAAATGTTGTAAAAACTAATTGATAACGAGGGGGATCTGAAACACAAAGAGCTGATTGTAAAAGGTTATGCGAACGGGATATAGATAACGACGCGGTGAAATATAACCACACAAAACGCGTACAAAAACTACAAGATTTTATTTTTAAGAAGTTGTTTTTGCGTCATATTCAAATCTGATATTTGTGATAAGAGGGTCCGAGATGTTTTGTGACTCGTAAATTTACCTGCATCGGAATTGTGCAAAAAGAAATGCAAACTTTATCTATATTTTCTTGTTAAACAAAAACTGAAACTCTTACATTTTATTATGAAATATTGTGATAATGATTCAAAAGAGTTTAATACAGCTCATGCGTCATTGATAGATTTTTCCTCTATAATTATAGTTAAAGGTGTTAAAATCTCGCATTTAAAAAGGCTTCATTTGTATATATTCCCCTCGTCTAAAGACTGTTAAGTAATTGTTTTACATGCTATTCAAATTTATTCAAATACAATTCACATGTCTTGCAAAGTGGATGAAAATGCCAGTACTAAATTTAAATGATTGAGACGACCNTTATCCGCGAAAAAAAAAAAAAAAAAAAAAAAAAAAAAAAAATCGTCCAATTTTTAGCGTCAAATTGAACAATATACTCAACTATTTAAATATTATACAAAATAAATGAAACTAAAATTCAAAGAATAACTGGTATGTAAAAAAGTATTTGAACATAACCTTTCAAAATAAACCCAAACAGGTTCAACTGTAACCACACACACACACACACATAAATACAGACGGAACCAATTTCCGAAACCAATCAATTATTAAGCTTGTATTCATGCCCAGAGTTTCACTTAAGCATTTTCTTGCACGGCGGAAATTGTTTTACAATACCCCAATAATTGTTTGCAATAAACACGCAGAAATTTCCCAATGTTGCATTATTTCTTTGCGTTATTTCTGTGCGTTAGACACTAACGCATTACAAATATTTGACTATCGCAACATATCGCCAATAAAATCTAGAAATTTAATATTTGTCTATGGGGCTTTAGCGTGGATTAGAGCTAAAGTAACTTAACTGCCATACAACGATTACGATAACCCCCGAAAGCAGACTGTCCGAAGAATTGGGGATTTTTGACGTAACATGGTAACCAGTCATATCGTAAAGTGATCTATGGTAATTATGGGGGTTTAATCTATTGTCGTAAAATCTTACTTTGCAAGTTTTATCTCACGTGTGACGTCATTTTGTTTGAACAAGGTTGCAAAACAACTTGTCAGCCGTAAAAGGCTGCACCGTACATTGATAAATAGGTTTAAGCAAACACAACAGCCAGAAAAGTCCGCACGGAGCAAATTAGCGAGTTATAAATGCAGAGTGGACTCGTTTTCACACAAATATGTAAATACTATTGAACATAATTTAACATCCTACTAATTATAGTCTGAATTGTTGCACAAACAGAGTATTCAATACAAGGTTTAAATACAACGGTTTACAAAATATAAAAAAAACGAGAATAAGCCGCTATTTCTTTGCCTTTCTTTCTTTAAAAAAAATCTTCACCGTGTTGAATGAAGTTTCTCATTTTCTTCAGCTTATAAAATGCATTAATGCGTCTCACTTAATATTATAATAACGGAGCCTTTCTATTTTACGACACATTCTCAGCATTCGGTCCGTCTGCAGTGCATTCGTTGCTAGTGATTGATATAACGTGAGAATGAAAACAGAAAGAACAACTATTAAAATATTATTTTTTTAAATCATCAAATAAATATTCGCCAATTATTTATAGACAATTTTACTTTTGAATACTATATTCTTTTCTGTAACATTACATTGTTTATTTCAATCCCACATTTGTTTTTAAATTGCATTTTTATTCATTATTATTATTATATCCATCCATTCATTATTTAATCCATTATATGCTTATGGGACAAAATATCACAATAAATATTAAGTGCAGTAGTACTTTACTTCATTTTTACAAATATTTATTTCACATAGATGTACATAGCTTTAATTTTTTTAATTTGTTATGACAGTAGATTTCCGTTAAAAAATATTACAAAGCTTTCATACGTATCAAACCGTATTATTTAACTGCGGCATTTTACATTAATATCACATTTAAACGTTACATTTCCACATGTAAATCAAAATATGCACAGCAACAGCTTAATATTATATATCTCATCTAGGCGCATTCGCTTTGAGTTTAACCTACCAAATGTTTTATTACTCACTATAAATGATCCATTAAAACAGAAATTAGACGCGATAAAAATTGACGAATTAGGGAATTAAGTCTGGCATTATCAGTGGCTTGTCGCCTCCCTATCTGTCCGAGGTCTATCCGATTACGACGTCATGCGGCGTATCTCCCCCCTGACCGCATTGTTTAACGAGTCCATTATATTGCAAAAATGTAATGGCCAGTATTGATTATGACAGATTAATGTTCGCATTATCTGTTTATGGCAAAAGATTCTCTGCAGACTTTGCCAAGCGCGAGGCGTCATGCTGAAATGAAATCTTTGAAGTTCTCGCCTCTAGGCATTTAAGTCCGTATTATTTACACAAACGAACACTTAACGCATCTGAAAGGAAAGTCGTGCAGTACCTTTTTCGATTTGTGTGTGTACAACAACATTCTCTAATGTCGCTCGACTTAAACTCTCAAACATACAGAAAATCTTTTAAAGAGCATTTTTGTACGGACAAACGTGCGAAAGGACACAAGAAATGGTTGGCCAGAATAAAACTTAATCAATAATGTCTCTTCACCTCTTTCCCTATCGCTTGAGCAGATAAAAAATTTAATTAAATTTGCTGATTCAAATCAATTAACATTTTATGATTTATATATTGTATCCGATTAGCATTTTATATCGAAATGTGCATAACAAATCAAGGAGAAAATGCTTCTTGAATGTATAACCAAACGGATGTCAAATGTTACATATTTATTAAATATAAGTTATTATTTAACTACCTGCGTACCTAGCAAAAATTGTTACACCGTGCTTGGTTCAAAACAAAACATGTAAAAAAAACTGTGTTTATTTTCATTTTCTTCTCCGTCCCTCTTTTTAATGTAAGTTTTGAATACAATTGTAATTCAATTTGTCTTGTTTTGGGTTTAAGCTCCGAAAGACAACAATTACTATTTCACTGTTCACATCAGAAAACGTCGTTAAACAGCGCGCAAAAATTAAATCATTTTAAAAGCATAAATACTAATTCATGATGATTAAAAACGTGTTAGTTTTTAACGTTTTTTTTAACAACGGCTTTTACCAGTTTCAATCAAAATTGTGTCTAAAATGACTGAAATATGCTCTGGTACATTACATATTACCATATTTTTAAACGAAACTCGCATATGAATAAAACACCATTGAACGACAAAGTCTTTGTTTATTTGTTTTACAATGACAAATACAATCTAATAAATGCAACTATATGTTTAAGAACTTCATGTATAACAATACAATTATTTAGTTTTCAATAAAATAAAACGTATATTCCTGCGATAGAAATATTCATTGAATAATAAATAAACATTATATCTACTTGATATGCAGAGAAATACACAACTCGTAAGTAAATTGTAAACATTAAACTAATTTATAACTGCAAATCACGTCACGTGAATGATGAAGTGACTACAGAACATCAGTAGTACAATACAGTGCTTTTTTTGTTACTCATATTCAAATATTCACGTGTTCTGATTTATAACTATTAAAGCGCTTTCGTTTACATGTGAGTATGAGTACTTGCATAATACGTAACATGCGGGGCCGTATAAGGGTTTTGAAAACCGGAGAATTATTTTATTTAACAGAACACATCGGGTTATTACATATATATTTTTAAACGAATGCCTGTAGAACTTCCCTTCTTCAAAAATATTAAATAAACAATGCGCGAAATGAATGTTTCAAAATACACATTTTATGCACATGTATACAGGGCAAGAAAAAAACAACAGTTATCTGTGTTACAGACTTGTCTTTGATAAATGAAACAAATTCAGTGTGCAATAAGGTTATCAACTTTTACGCTGTTGCAGTCTGTTGGTTTCTATGGAAGTATCGGTAAAATATAATTTGTAGCATAATATTATAAAATGTGTCAATCGCCGACTTAAAATATTAAATGTTACAGGAAAAATATTAATATTTATACTGTATAGAATCGATCGTTCATTGAAAACCAAAATAAAAAACCCACAAAAGCAATGCCACCAACAAATAACCATATAATTCACATTAGTTCAGTGTGCTTCGTATATAGTGGTCTGATGACTAGAACGCGAGGGTGTCAGGCCTTCTGCAACGTGATTGTTTTATACGACAGAACAGAACAAAACATACTTTTGTTACATATAAACTTTACAGTTTCTAGTGTTAAACAACATGATAATACAAAATACGTACATACATGTTTTATACGGCGTCGAACTGATTCAGTTGGTTTTTTACATTGTATGAAAATAATAAGGTATATCGGAAGTAAAAGGAAGGTATTAGAAAAATTAGGTTTCACAAACCAAATAAAGATTTTTTTCACTTTAACGCAACGTATTAATCAGGTTATTTGAAACCCAAAATTCATAATGGACATACTGGTAATAATTGTGGCGTGTTCTGAAAAAACTGGGTAAAATGCTTGTGCGTAAAGTGTCATCCCAGATTAGCCTGTGCAGTCCGCACAGGCTAATCCGGGACGACACTTTCCGCCTAAACTAGATTTTCGCTAAGAAGAGACATAATTTAAACGAAAAATTCCATTAAAGCGGAAATTGTCATCCCTGATTAGCCTGTGCGGACTGCACAGGCTAATCTGGGATGACACTTTACGCACAAGCATTTTGCCCAGTTTTCTCAGAACACGCCACTTATGTCTGCAGCTTATCATTATTGTATGTTTTTTTTTTACTTTGCAATAAACTATGAATAATTGGTGTTTATTTCACACTTGCATAATATAACGGTTTGGAGTGAATAATATCTGCATAATTGCGCGGAAATACAAAACTTTCGCCGACTTAATTGCAAGTGATTTGGATTTAGCCCGGTTTTCCAAGAGAGCGACGCCATTATTGTCTTACAATGATATATACGTATAGACGAAGAAGATTCCAAACAAAATATTACTAGTTTGGTCGGTTAAAGACGGAAAATATGATGCGGGAACTACGTCAGTGTTATCTGCTTTTAAGTTATCTTAGTCATAATGCACAGAAATATTCTGGAATTGAATAGTTACGCATCTACAAAATAATAACTCATAACTGAACACACATTGGATGCAAATTCCAAACAAGTTCTTTAGAAAACAACAACAACAAACAGCCCAACACAAAACTGAGACACAGACAATGCACAAATCTTTCCGCGGAAAGTTCAATTAATTTCGCGATTGGCGGGCTTTACAACGTTTGGTCGAAAAGCAAGATCGCATCTTTCGTCACAATCGTTCAAGAATTCCCCGGGGGCTCGTGTTTACATTGGCACGCTCACAAAATCATAATGAAGCCGAATTCCCATCGCACATTTCATCAATCTAAAAAGTAATGCACCGTCAAGTTTCCGGAACATTTTCTGATCCATTATCGCGAGTTTGAACATGAAATTGTTATTTCTTAGGTGTTTTTTAATTGTTAAACTAAAAATTTAATATTAATATTTTTCACTGTTTAGTTAATACCAGACTTTCCTTCTAAGAACCCTTTGTTTATGCATAGTTTGCTATTCCGAAAACGCAAGCATATTGCAGATATATTTCATTCTTATCAATTGCCGCGTTCGTGGACACGGATGTTCGTTCCGCGATTTTAAGAATTAGATCTTTCTATTTGTGCACCGTTCATTAATAAAGTATTAGTTGGGATCACCTCAATCACAGTAGTATACTCTTCGAACCATATCATTAGAACATAATAATGATTGCGTAGTGTCCATGTGCCATGTAACCAATAATAAGGTATTTCTACAGATTTACATCGCGTATTATTCCGATATTGTATGCTATCAACTTGTATCGCAAACCAATTGCAGACGCGCGCTTTACGTATAGTGTTCAAGGCTCGGTAAAGAACATGTGTATGTGGGCAGACACGCATGGTTATATGTTCACGACAAGGCAATATTATTTAAAAGTAAATTCTCATAAAAATAATGCCCTTAAAGAGCAAAAATGCATCGCCTGCGTGGTTTTAATGGCTTTTCCACAATACCTCAATACACGTGTATATGGACCTCAATACACTTGTATATGGGGACAATTTAACAAAATTCGTTGTTATTGTCTCGAAAAGCAAAACAACAAGTTCCAGACATCTTCTGTTAAGCTTTCTTTCAAATAAACAATCGTCTCGTAAGAACTAATGCACGAGAATTATTGCAACGTGCGTTGCTAACGTTTGAGAGGACCGGCGAGAGTGTTGTGTAATTACTCTAGACAAAACCACCTTGCAGAAAATAAGACGCCGTCTCAGAATCGTATAGGTAATACACAGGTACGTCGGTGCAAAGACTTCTCACAAGATTCCCCGGTAAAACTATGTCGAGACAAACAATATTGCAAGTGCATTAGCGCTCATGATTTATCGTCTATACGAGTTTGCTGTCGACAAAAAACATTAATATTTCTTTAGCGGGTTTGTAGCTTTCTTTTGGCCACGTGAGCTTGTCACATTCGGGATATTACTTGTGACCTATTGTGTGGCATCGCATCCCAGAAGTCGAATATTCTCTATATACGTTCATCATCATTAAGTTGATGAACAGGTTTGTGTCATACAGGCAGATGCATTAAGTTTGTATCGACTTTTCCTAAACGGACCGTGACGACACCATCCAGTATGATGTTTCAAATAAACACGTTAAGAGTAAATGCAACAATGATTCATTCTAGATAATGCGGCCGAATACGTAAAATCAATTCCAGATTGAAAAGTATCCCGATTCGTTTTACAGATTGAATCGATACCACAAATAACGAATAACAGTGTTTCCGGTTTATTGATGGTCGTCTGAATGAGTCGTTCCCAACGGTGATACCAAAATCCCATCGGACCCCGTGCCGTGGCGAAGTTTACCTTCGCGCATAACCATTACGTAATGCGTTCAAAAGCCACCTGCCGCCTGAGTTCTCAGAAATCGTAACTACTTGGCGCTTACAATTGCGCTAAAGAAACCAGAGACGCTCTGGTGCAGTTAATGTCTCCGAAGAATGCCTCTACCGAGTCAAATCAATGAATTCTGATGCATGGAAGTGGGGTGCGTTAAACGCGGGGGAAACTGAACAAAATGCATTAAAAGTTGTTAAAATATCGGACTCGGATATAGCGTTAACCTCATCATGACGAAACGGCAACTTTACGCGCAGTTGTTGGGATTACAAGTGTGTCATGTATTAAACCTCAGATATATACACTTTGTGTCTTAATATTCTACTAGAAGTAGACATACGTACATGTTGGGTCATACAATGGTAGACATTAATTACATGTAGTACTATTTGATTCAGACAAATGATACGATACATTATTAGTGTGATTACACAATGGGATGGTATTTCTGTTATTGTTATATAACCGAAGACAACTAGCATTTTTTCGCAACAAAATAATAAGTATGTCGTGAAAATTCTTTTCGACCTATACTTATTATAATAACAGATAATTAATGTAGTACGCACGAACTATTGCGTGCGTAAATACGCGTGTGTGTCGTTCCATTATTGAGACCAATACTTGATATTAATATTTTGATCGTAGAACATTCAGTAAGTATTGTTTCTAATAAATGAAAATTCGAATGTACATGTATTATGTGAAAGTGGAAAACAGTTTACTCGCGGCGTTTACCAGTAACTATTACATAAACATTATGACAAGTTTTTCTTTTCTCTAACATGCTGGTTTATTTATTTACAAATATCACCTAATCGTACGTATGCGAAACAGAATTCCATTAAAATACTTAATAATTACACACTTGATAAATATTCCGTTTATTCAAATACAGCAATTGTGAAACAAAGGTGTTACTATTGATTCGGAAATGCCAAGCATCTTTCCATGACTATACAACCAATGAATGCTTAAATAAAAACCTGGAGTGGTAAAATGACTGACTGTGGTGGAAAAAAATCATGTGTTCGTGAATGTGCAGTGGAGAACGTGGGTGATGTGTCATAATGAGAAGACCTCTCATGATTTCCGGAAATGAAAAACACAAATACTTGTATTATGAGGAAACATTTAGAATATGTTCGCGAGAGAAGTGTTGGCGGATGATGAATTATTAATTGTAGCTTTAGTTAGAATATTTTATTGGCTATAAGGAATACGTAGAAAATCCCCCCCCCCCCAAAAAAAAATAATAAAAAAATCAACAAAAGACATCAAAATAAGAATGGATATGAATTAAAGAGTTGTTATATATACAAATCGATATTAAAGAGTTGCTATTTTCCTAACCGTTTTAAAGTATTACGTAAACGATTTTGATATCTGTAATGTTTAACAGAAACTGGAACTGTAAAACATAGAAGAACATGAATATAATCCCTCCATCAATATCGACTCATCGAGCGGTAAATAATTATATGAGTTTCTAATCCAGTTTTCCCTGCATATAAAGTCCATAAGAAAGAGATCATAGCAATTGCTTTTACGTGCATGTATAGAAATATTATGGTACATCGCCGCACCAGATCGATGTAACCTTAACATGGGGAATTGTGAATGTCATGTATTATTGCGAATACAATTTATTTTATTCGAGATTGAATTACATTTGGAAATCAAATAACTTGAAAGTACTGCATGGTTTAGCTACGAAAGTGTCTGATATAGCTTCAACTCGAATTTATATGGTAAATTGTCAGATAAACAGATTGAAACTAAAACAATCGGCAATTGTTGCAATTTCGTACATCAAGTATTTGTCTGAATAATGTCGTGAATATTTTTAAGAACGAAACAAAAGAATTAAACTGGAAACCTTTTTTGCGAAAAGCAGTTTTTGCTATATCGGCATACATAGTATTAGATACATCGTCGTATCATAGATATTTTAAATTTCGTTATAATGCTAAATGCAGCATGTATCACTAAAACCACCATACTCATATGAAAGAATTTTGTATGATTTATGAATACCGAACCATGAACAATGTCGGAACATGTGCACTTTTTATTTAGTTACTTCATTCAATACGACGACACATGCGCATTCTGTGGACAATGTCACACCTTTGGGTCCAGACATTAGCGGTTACTGACATGCAAACAATGACCCATCATTTGTCAATCTCTTTCAATGCCGTCGCATATGGGTCAAACGTTCACGGGCTCACTTCATTAAAAGCTTGATTCAATATTTCGCCCGCTCTGTTGAAGACCGACAAGATTTTCACCAGCCGGAAACGTTTTTTTCCTTCTCTGAGACTGGTTTCAAAAGCGATGTTGAAAGTGAAGCGTCTACGGGACTGGAATCAAAAGCGATGTTGAAAATGAAGCGTCTACGGAACAATGATGAATCACATGCGCGAAATGATCGATTGAAAATTTGGCAGAAGCAGTCGAACCCCGCGTTAATCGAATTTCCAGACGGGCATCCAATGGTCTTCTGCGTTAGTGGAAAAAGGGGGTGTTAATGTGTCCAATTAGAAAATTATAAAATATTCGTTTTGGTCATGAATCAATATAAATTGGAATCAAGAAACTTGATACGGAAGCAAGGGAAATAGCGACACGAGTATAGAGAGGAGACAATATGTGGCGTGTTCTGAGAAAACTGGGCAAAATGCTTGTGCGTAAAGTGTCATCCCAGATGAGCCTGTGAAGTCCGCACAGGCTAACCCGGGACGACACTTTCCGCCTAAACTAGATTTTCGCTAAGAAGAGACATCATTTAAACGAAAAAATCCAAAAAAGCGTAAATTGTCGTCCCTGATTAGCCTGTGCGGACTGCACAGGCTAATCTGGGATGAAAATTTACGCACAAGCATTTTGACCAGTTTTCTCAGAACACGCCACATATAATGGGATACAAGAGCTGTCCCAAGACAGCGTCGCTGGACTAGTCTTCCGCTTTGGTAGTCTAATGAACATTTTCTGTCTGTCATCTGATATAATACCCTCAAAGACATGTTAAATGTTGAATATATGTAGTAGTTATAGTTAAAGTATATGTAAACGTAGAGCTGAAACCTTATAAATGAAAAACAAGAAATTTGACTATGAGAGAAAACTATATTTTCAACTTTTTACCAATCAATTAAATTGAATTTAATAATTTTTTAAAGCAAGGCCTGCACTTGAGCTTCCTTTGCAAAAAAAAATCAACATAATAACTCCATCCTATTTAAAAATATTGAGCGGAAACCATTATTTAATTTATTTTTACAACAGTGACGTTGAACCAACAAGCCAACTTTTTTTAGGAGGGGGGGGGGGATTCCCCCCTGGGGACCCTAGTGCTACTTAGTACTACCTGAACTACTTAGCTGTCTTACTTCACGTCTACTGCTACCACTATGAAGAAAACAGCTGAATACGACCACAAGAAATGTCAGCGAGAAACCAAACGCAACCAAACAACAACACAATAATTATATCTAGCGACACGCAGATCATGAGAAATATATTTTTTTTCTAAAATGACAACAAATATAAGCAATGAACCCATTAAAGGACACTCCAAGTTGACATTATAAAACAAGTGCGCTATTCCAGACACTTCCTACAAAGGGCGGAATTTGCCAATCCTTCTTTAACATTATTTTTTTGTAGTACAGAACCATCCCTAAGAACAATAACACATATCTAAATTCTAATGTTTAAAGCTACATCAAGTCCTATTGTATTGGAACAGCGTGAAAATCATGGGAGGATGGACTATGCTTTACCATGTTTACGTAATTTACAAGTAATTAAACCGCCAACACTACAATTGATGCTTCATATTTTGTTTATTATAACTAAGACGAAAGTCTATTACTAAATATATAATAAATTAATAAATGTGTATATATCAAGATGCTATTGTTTAAAGTAAATTGACAATGACGTTCAGATGAGAAGAAAAGGACAGAACAAGCTACCGAACAATAATTNACTTTTTTCAAGTAATGTTATATACCAGTCGTGATATTTTAATCAATATAAACTAATAATTGTACAAAAATACGGTATTTTAGAACTTTTCTTTTTTCGTCATTCGTGGTTTACAGTCCCTTTAATCTCTATATACATATATAATGCTTGTGTATATTGGAATAATTCTGGAAACATTAACGTGTAGCCTGCTAATACATTCTTTTTGACATCATAGCAATGTTAGTGATATAATCATGTCATGAGAACGAGTTCATGCTTCGATAATTCCAACTGTTGATATCCCAAGAGCACGCGGAAACAGTCAGCCCCTTTACTAAACACTTATCACCAATGTGTATCATGTAGTCGAATTAACAAACGTAATCACTATAAAAACGCCATACCGGTACTTCTTTTATGACGTTGTAAACGAGAGAATGCTCTTTACCTGAGCATGTCCAAATCGGAGATGTTCGGATTTAATGGCCAAAAGATATGTTATACAACAACAACGGGCACTCGGCTCGTCTGTACAAACATTATGGAGTCTGCAATCATTAACGAAGCGTGTTCAATCATGTCGACTTGTTTACTGGACATAATTTAGAAGAAAAAAAATCTGAAACAGTTAAATGTTATAATTTTTGTGCAACATCTTAAAATCGTTTTGTCAACATTCAATCTCATTCTCATTAAGATTAACAATATCTGATTAATAATTTATACTTTTTCTTTAAATAAAATATGGTTGTACACGGTACACTATTTTCTAAACATTTAAATAAGCTTGCTTCAAAATGGCTAATTGCGCAGGCGGGATGGGTCGTATTTGCTTAGAACGCATACAATCGAAACGCACGTTTTCTTGGGTTACAATCGTACAGAATCATTAAAAAAAAAATACAGTATGCTACAGATCGTTTATCATAATGTCGTCGACTTTGATCACATAAAATGGTGTTAAGCTTACAATAACGTAAAAAGCACAGGCAACCCACCCTGTGCTTTTGCGTACTAATTTTAGCTATAAAATGCCGTGATAATTTAGTTTTCACGTGTGAAAATAAGAGTTTACCAAGACCATAATTAGGCTAAGCGAAAAAATACGCCGGTTTTTTAAGAGATTACAGTTATTGCTTCAGTTTTCAATGGGTTTTATGGCAAGGCTATGAATAAAACATAGAGGCTCAATAAAATTAAGGATGAAAGAGTTACCATTTCCATAAAGCTATTATGTATGCATATGAGGCGAAACACGACCCGGTATTTCGTACTTGTGTAAGGGAAGACTACTGACTACTAAGTCGAAACATAATGTAATAAGCCATTACTAAAATGTATTAATAAAGCAACGCGAAAAATGTTAAAAGCCAGTAATACAATATCACGAAATATTCAAGTATTTTTATAACATACCCATTTCGTATATACTGCTATTTAGAAAAAAACCGAATGATCTTTTCTAAATTAGCAATTTGGAGAAAAAAAAACACTCACGATTTTCCGTACCCTCATAATAGAAATACATCAACCGGGCATAAATTGGGGTGGGTGGGGTTAAGCCCAATGAGATGCACGTGCTCACGTGCTTTCACAGCGCGCCCAAAGTGTTATTGGTCTCATTAGAAGCGATAACCGATTCCGTGCCCAGAAAATGTCAGTTCCTATCAAAGTATACTTAATAAGGAACAAAGATAGAAAAAAAACGTTTAGCGCATAAAATAAGTACCAACAGCATGTGCAAGCTTGAAATATCACAAGCTTTAATCAAGACATTATGTTTTCCCAAAAAATAGCGAAATAAATTGTGCAGAAACCTTTTTGAACTATTGAAATGTTTTATGAAATAAATGAAGTACGTTCTGCAATGTGTTCATGTTAGAATAGAGGACTGAAAGCCACTGCGAGACGCATTTAAACAACCAGTGATCGCTTCAAATACACATGAAGTGAAAATTCTGATCCACCAGCAGGAAAGAAACCTTATTATACAATACGGTCCATTATTTATGGCAAGGAACCAGTTGCCCAACAGTGAGAGCCATCACAAATGCACAAGACATGACACACACGAATGTACCAAACGAAAAAACATGGAAAACAAAACTTGGGTCCTCGCCTTGGAACGGTCAACGGTCAATCCAAAAGCACTCGGGGTTTAAACCTGTCTTAATGATCTCCAAACCTTGGACGTCATTGAGCAGTTCATGAGTAACACGTAGATACGTGACATTCGCTTCTAATTAAAGGCCAGGAGTTTTGAAAGGTCTTTGCATTCAGTTGCACAGCATTGCCATAACAACACTAATATCTGACATTGTGCAAATATTGATTATTAAAAAATATTTGCCATACAAAATAAACACATTAGATAACATCTAGCAATTGATACGATAAAGTTTGTGTTGAAATCCATTTACGTGTTGTATCAAATCGCGTACAAAGATTGGGTCGCTAGAACATAATCGTATGCAATGTCAATGAACTTTTCATGGTCGCATACATACATTTAACATAAACATTAAAATTTCGGGAGGAATAAAGGCTATATCCACTCCCCTCCTGAAATGTTAATGCTTATGTTTGCATAAATTATATGACAAACGACGAGAACATGTTAAGACTCATATATAAACTTATTTAAGTACATACATATACAAAACAACTAACTTCCGTGGATTTATTGCACTAGTATTCTTTAATGATGTCTACGATTTGGTTGGATACCTGCTTCTTTTGAGAAACATCGGGTCCTTTTTCTCAATTTTAATGTTCCCCAGCATATATAATTGATATTGTGTTACAGTGTTGGCGTATAAGGGTTGATTGGCATGAGCTCTCAATGTATTACTTGCGTACAAAGACTTGGTCACTTGATCAGATGCGTTCGCAATCTTGAATGTCAATGAACTTTGTGCGGACTTTGTGCGGTCACCACACAGTGCTTTGCTGTATCAACCAACTCGTGGTTTTATGCAAATATTAATGTACCAATCAATACGGACACGTGGTCCCGGTCGATACGAGAATATTCAACTCTAGGCCAATCATCATTGGGTATACTGCATCATTAAATTCAGTGCTGATCCAGTGTCGATTGTAAATAGTGTATCATCAGACGTAAATGCCTATACATGTTCGACAAAGGAATTTGTACTTGATTTTACCTTTACCTGTTCACATGAGAAAGCGGAGCTTGGAAAACTTACAATCTTATATATGAGCCTCGCTCTGTGAAAAGGGGGTTTAATGCATGTGCGAAAATTGCCGTCCCAGATTAGCCTGTCCAATCCGCACAGGCTTATCTGGGGCGACACTTGACGCACATGCATTATACCCCTTTTTCTCAGAGCGCGACTCATTTGTACTTGATTATACCTTCATCGGTACACATGAGAAATCGAAGCATGGAAAACTTACAATCTTCAGAGAGCCTGGTGAGCGATCGATAGATGCTGCAGTATTATCTAGCGCATAATAAGCAGGCTAGGCAGCAAGTTTCGTTTTTCTCGCTAAAAAAACAACGACTTCAACAATGAACGATTACCTCAAATTACCACCATACATTTTCTCACGGTAAATTTTTATAAGACAGTTTTGCGCTAAACAGTGCACTTTTCAAATTTCATGCTCTATATGTCGCCATTCAATGTGCGAAAATATTGTAGAAACAAACTGATCTTTGAAAAGCACGAAAGGGCAAATAATTTACAACGTATACTGTCAATATAAAATGACATTGAACTCTATGTACCTATTCTGTTTACCGAAGTTAATTGATTTCCACGTCGTGACTTTTAGTGTTTACCGGTATACATCGTTAACATTTGTGAGCGACATGTACATTATTATTTTGATTGCATTATGATCATATCAAATTCACCCTTCGAGCAATCAGTGTTAAGAATTTTAAGTACATACATGTATATGTAAAGTTGCAGAATCCGTTAATAATTGTAGTATTTACCAAATATAACGAAAAAGCATGAACTTAAATTAGTATTTAACATTAAGCTTCGATTTATTAATGAATGTATATTGTTAGCTACAAATATATTTACGAAATACATTTTTTTTTCAGAATAGCTAACAATGAATCTAGATTAAAATGGAAGAATTGTAACACCAGAACTTTGCCTTTCAAAATAGCACAAACATATTTGCCACACCGTTCTAATGCATGAATTAAAATCCTGCCCTCACCCCCTGGCCGAACCCCATGGCAAACATGTGTAATCTAATTTCCAACACCAACCAGATAAATTAAAGATAATGAAATTTGCGAAGACGGTTCGTCCTCTAGAAGTTGTAAATAAGAGGCAGCTGGTGTTCAAACGTATAATTTTGCCATCATTTCGCTATCGTAAAAACTAATGTACATGAGGGAAAACCTAGGCGTGATAGGGGTGTAAACTCATCTAGAACGTTTTTAATCGTTGTGAGTATTGTCTGATGCAAACCGGTTTAAAACTAAGGTTTTCGTTGTCCATACAATTAAAAGTATCCCTTCAAGTTGTTTATATCATCATGTACTGGTTTAGTTTTTTCTTATATACACCAAAAAATATGTGGAAATAATCATACAAAGCATATTTTTATAATGAAAACTGCACACAGCATATGGGTTTATATTTCGACTAATTTATTACAATGTTTTTTTTAGTGGACGACTATTTTTTGGAGACCGCCGCGCGCTTTTCTGTAAAATTGAACCATTTGTTCAGCAGCAATCCATTTCTCTTAATTAAATGTCGCCGCTGTGTTGTTTTCGATTTCTCTCTAGCAAAAACCCTCACAAAATTAGTACGTACAAACACAGTCTCTTTTAAGAACTCAAGCGTTGTTGTAAATAGCAATTGACTATTTCTGTAACGTTCTTCACCAAACGATAAAATCAATTGCACAATTTAAAAGCCTGTTGTAGCATACATAATTGCCCGCTACCTACTTCACGACGCTCGCCAGCGACATGAATTTCAATATTTCGAACTCGTTTTATCTCTCGTATCTCGAGAGTTGACTCGACTAAGCTCGCAAATTACACGTTCCTATGCTGTTGTGTTATCGTCTGCACATCTGCACAGCGACCCAGCTGTGTACGCGGGCTGCAAAGTTGAAATTGCAACGCACTAGCGGAGTAACAGACGATAAATTAGCGCTCTACCGCACTGGCGGTCCAAAGTGGGCGGAGCCTAGTTTACTACGCAATCAGATTTTGATAACAAATTACAAAGATATCCTTCATAAAATGTTATCAACAACTACACCAACATGCTCTATGGATCAAAATTGAACGAAGTTTGAAATTTTAATGTCTTTGATGATAAATTGGCGAAGTTCTGAATTTAAGTCCCAACACGGACTACGTTTTGTGGCGAAGCGGTCGAGCGAAGGCAGCCATCTTGAAATCGGATTGAAACCACAAAATGTAACATATAAATGCGTTATTTACTAAATATCGACCAACAACATGCAAGATACATATCATAGATTGACAAGTACAATTAAACACTTCGATACATGTACTTACAATCGGATGAGGCGAGTTTTAAGTCCTAAGAACGAAGATAGCATTTGTCACTTCGGCACTCCACTCTCGCGAAGCAGAATATAAAATAGTCCGTTGCCAGAATAATATCGCCAGCGAAGTAGGAGGTCACGTGACGCGAATAATTTAGCGATCCATTTTTAGCATTTATATTTTTTGTCGAGAGCATTTTCGCTCTTGGGAAATTCGACGGGAGAAATTTTACACCGAATTTTATAAGGACGCAGCAGACCATAAATAACAAATGAGGAAAATGTAATTATCGTGCATTTATGGGCAAATAATTATGCGAAAGTGAATCTCGACTAGCGCCCGTCTTATACATTTCCATATTTATTTTCTCGATCTCTCGTTTCTGTATGTGTTGACTCATACAGGTATATGATAGTACTTAATTTAATGCATGAACAAACTTAGTGCATGTAGTTATTTTATTCGTATGGAAACAAATGTCTAAGCACATTTAAACATCGACTTAAGTTTCGTTTAAGCAAACCCGCTAAGGATATTTCATACATGTTACTAGAATTGTAACATAATCAACGATTATACGCCAAACAAATCTTACGTTAAAAGAATATACGTCTTACAAACACAAAAAAAGTTTAATATTTTGAACAACTCCATTCATATTTTGAACACATAAACATACATAATTATGCAAAATATGGCTAAAGGAATCACTACTTATGTGATACAGCTCTTATTTAAATTACGATCATATTTCACCACATTAAATTAAATTTAACTATTCTAGTCTAACTGACCGAAAACATATTATTACAATTGGAACCATACAATCGGAGATGTTATATTTAAAATCCGGTTTTCCACAGAGATCAATGCTTGGGCCTTGCCATTTTTTATTTGCACAAACGATATTGCACTGCTATTCTCTGATGATTCAATGATAATTAATCCGAATTTGAAACGTTCCAAATGCAAAATCAACTGCAGTCTAAAGAGATGGTATCAATAAAGCGTGTTTACATAGTAACATATCATTAAATCTAGAATATCAAACCGTACGCTGATTGGGTCTCGCCATTAAATAAACAAGTCAAGTCCACTTAAAAATTAATACATAAGAAATCACATAGATTTTTTTTTATAACATATAGTTACCCGATTTACTTTTGTTGTAATATTTCAGGAAAACCAAGCAAATCTTTCAATATTTCTTTATAAACCTACATACGAACATAATCTATCGAATCTTTAAAAAAATATACGTTGGATTTCATTTTAAGAAAGAGTTAAATTCCACACTGCAATAGAAATATGTAAATCGTTTGGGGCCATCATGTATGACATGCTTTACGCACAATTAGACAAAAAAATAATTTTTTTTTGTTTCCACTTTTTGTCCCAAAAAATTGGGTGGGTTGCTTTTCTGAACTTTCTTTTCTCTTACCATACACAATTTCCCACTTTGTAGAAGATGTCCCGTGACAGAAATCTTCCAAATCTCTCTTGAAATGTTTGCATTATATAAATATACAAGTATTTTTTTTAAATGATTTTGTGAATGGAATTAAATGTGGCAAAACGAATCGAAATCTCAACCCGAAAAACAATCTTAGGGTACACCAAAAATAGGGTCGGTCGGGTTGGTGGAAACAAAAATTTTTTTTTTTTACTCCTAATGCTACAAGATCTAATTTTGCGAAATAAATTAGGAATACTTGAGTTAAGCTTCATGTACATGTTACTGCAAATCGTATTGAACCCTTTATCTTTGGAAATACAGAATGATTGTTCATTACCATTATTGTTAAAACGTGCATATGAATTATATGCTTAAACACTTACATGTTCAAGCATTATTATAATAAATGTAAATTTTGTTTGAACTTATGCTTCATAGGGATAATAAAGTAAGTGCGTTAAACTATTGTGTGTGTGTGAAGGTTTTACGTTTTTTATGAACATTTGACTTCATGGGTATTTATTAATTTGCTTTCGATATTTCCTCGCGCTGTATGTCAATATGTTACACGTGATTATTAATTAACTTAAACATTGTATTTAAAAAATATAAATATCAGTATTATTGAAATTATCATTATTATAAGTAGTAGTATTAATATTTTTTTATCATAGCATATGTTGTTGCTTTTTAATGTGCAATATTTAAATTTAATGTCATGACATAAATTTGAAATGTTCAACTATTGAGGCATTTAAAAGAGCTATTACAATTTAAATATCTTTCTTAAACCGTATAAATAACAACTTTGATTATGATAAAAAAAATGTAATAATAATAATAATAATAATAATAATAATAATAATAATAATAATAATAATAATAATAATAATAATAATAACTCTATTTTACGGAGGTGACATATTAGAAATATAATTGTCATGACACAAACGTACGTTATTTTCATTTGGTCTTCAAACATATTAAAACATATTCACAATAAACATGTAAAATAAAAAGAAAAAGAATACAAATTATATAGAATGATAAATAATAATTAAAGTTTCAAGTGTTTTATTGTGATATACGCAAAACGCCTTTGACAATTTAGACACAAGTAAACAAAGTATTGTCAAAGGGCATCAGTACAAACAAATTCAAACATGCAAATAAACACAAGCTACAATGAAAGTGTTCAAACATTATATACACACGTGTACGTATTAATAACAACTCGAAAAGAGCAAACAAGTAATATACAGAACAAATATTCAGGGTTATATACAATATTTATTTAAGAATAATAATAAGAAAATTAAAGCAACAACGACAACGATTATAATCGCAAGATAAGATAAGAACATTGTCATACCAATAATAATTATCATCATCATCTTAATTGTAATGATAATAAATTGAAGACCCATTTGAAACATCGACAGACGGCAAGAAAAAATCAAACTCATTAATACATATTAAATTGCAAAACACATAAATGCATACTAAATTGATAAATGAACATTTAAAAAAATGACATACACGAAGACGTATATTCTCAATATACAGAAGCGTTAAACAAACATTCTTCATTATCATTATAAAACAGCAATTAACATAAATATTATAAATGGGTGAAATAATATGACCACATTTATTTTTAATGTTCATGAAACTAAGTTTTATGTGCAAGTATGAATGATGGTAGTGACGATTTATTCGTTATTTTCAAAGGTTAATTTTCCATACGATTGTGTTGTGATATGTATACGTACTATTGTAGTTAAGTGTACGTGGGTTTTATGGCGAAATTAGATCTTTTTTGTATCGACTTTAAAGTGTACGATTCGTTCTTTGGAAAGGTTAACTGTTGATTCATATGTGATGGCATCAACTTTCAAACGTTTTTATATATTTGTACTGTAGTGTGGTATTTAACTTTTGTCATTAAATGGCGTCCAATGCAATGTTTTAAAAAGTTCAATCGATGGTGTTTGCAAAGGTTTATTAAGAACGATTTAAGCTATTCGTTTTTGTAGCACGTAAACGTTTTAAAGGAAGTGTATCGGAAAAAAAAACAATTATTTTAATTTTTCCGTTATCTGCATTGATTCAGGCTTTGAAATACAAAATGTTGGCAACTTGTACATTCAAATAAAAAAGTAATAAAACATTAAGTAATACTGATACCAGTTCGCTATTCATATATTAAATGTTGGACCCCTGGGTTGTTAAAAGTAATGCAAGTCACTCAAATATGTGAAAACATTTACTACCTTGGTGTTTTTAAACTCTATAAACACTGTGAAATCACAACACAAAAACAATACAAGATAAGTATTGATGCAAAGCATCAAAGGGCGTCGGGAATTTCAGTGTAAAAGGCACTCAATGAAGTTACATGGAACGATTTTTTTTCTACTGTAAATATATATATGCCGTTTATTTTAAACAAAATAGAACAACATACTGGTATAACCATTATCTATGATTTTGTGTTATTACCCCCAAATAACCATTATCTATGATGTTGTGTTATAACCCCTAAATAACCATTATCTATGATTTTGTTTTGTAACCCCCAAATATTTCATAGTTCATTTTATTTACATTGGTTTCCTTTTTTTGTACTGGCATCCGTGTGCGGTTTTCATTAAGAACAGAACAGAACTGCGTAGGGGTTGAGTACTCATTGATATGAAAACACTGTAAAACTTTAAATGTGTTTACGACCTCCCCCCCCCCCCCCCCCC